>JAYMTP010000357.1:0-36149 GCA_036897365.1 Geranium brycei | reverse complement strand
GCCTTACCCAGGAGGAGCACCCAAGAAAAACCCATAACTTTTACTATGGACTACTCTCCCACAATGACCCTTTTCATCCTATATGGGTTTTACTATGAGAGGAGCCGATCATGATTATAGTCTTACCAGTCATAAGAGTATCCGACTCACTTAATTTAAGAATATACCAAACCAAGCCCACTGTTGAAAAGATTAGGGCCTTGGTAAAGACCTAGGTTTATCCCCCAACAAGTTTGGTGATCATGTTTCATATCCCATCAGATCAGGGACATCGGATCCCTGTTGATTTTGGAGATTTTGCATCTTTATAGATGGTTTCAAGGTGGGTTTAGTGATTCCATCAGACCAGGTACATCCGAGTTGTGCAGGGTTCGAGAATTTTATATCTCTATTGAGTGGTTCTAGAGCGGGTTTAGTAATCTCGTCCCTCATCTCATCATATCGACCACACTAAATCTTTATTGGGTCCATAGATTTTTATCATACCTACCTTGTATTATAATGTTAAACAGTAACTCGCAGTAGGACACTAACATCTCTCGAGGTTTGTTGGCCCCTCATGGATTTAAATAAAAAACAGATTCAGTGTTTTAAAAAATTCTCGACTAGGCTAATTACTAATTAGTCTTGGGCTAAACTCGATTAGTTTATCAATTCGATTAATTCTCAACCGGTCTCAAAAGTATTGTACACCCTACTATCACCCAACATTTTTAAAGGGAAAATAGCAAAAATGATGTATACTGTCACATTTTTGCAAGAGTTAAAAGGACAAAAAAATTTAAAATTAAGAACTAAGAGTTTTATAAAAATTTTAAATTTTAAAATAATTTAACTATTACAAAATATGATTATACAACTTTTATAGTTACGACTATTTTCAAAAAAAAAACTTTATTTCCATCTCTCAAGATCCAAATATTTTGGCTTAGGTAAATGAGCAAGATATGCGGATCTCTCACAGCCCTCCCAAGAATCTATCAGATTGACCTTAAATATAGCAAACACTAAATCTAGGCATAAATCTATAAAAGGAACAAAAATGTTTCAAAAAAAAACCCAATGCACATCCCATGTTGTCTGTGGACTGTCATTACAAGAAAATGGGAGGTTTCTGACCAATCCCCATTACATGAATCCACCTCCTCCTTGATCCTGACAATTGTCTCTTCTTCCTCATCCTCCTCTCTCCCATCAACCTCTTCCACACATTCTCAATGACCTCGTGCTCATGGTTTTCATTTTCATCTTGCTATCTTGATCACTGATCTGACCTGATTCTTGATTTCCAGATTGAGCCCTTTGATCAACTTGTTGTTGTGAACATTGGGTTGTCATTAGTTTTCACAATCTTGATAAAAAAATGCCAGATTTGGGCTCTGGGGCTCTCCTGAGGCTTTATCAGGGTACATGTGATGGTGATGGTGATGTTGGGGATTTTAAGGATGTTCCTGAAGAACCAGTGTTGTTGCAGATCAGAGGGATCATTCCTGTGCTGAGTGAGGGTGATTTCTGGCCCAACAATGGGTTTTACCTTAAAGTCTCCGATGACACCCACCAGCTGTTTGTTTCTTTGCCCCAAAGAGACAATGAGATGATTCTGGAGAACAAGTTGCAGCTTGGGCAGTACATTTATGTGGATGGGTTGGTTCCTTCGTTTCCTGTGCCTGTGGTTGTGGGGGTGAGGCCCGTCCCGGGGCGCCACCCCTGTGCGGGGAGCCCCATGGAGCTCAACTCCCTGAAGGGCGCGGGGAGCCCCAGGGAGCTCAGCTCCCTGGAGGGCGCAGGGGGGCGCCCCGCGGGTAATGAGCCCGACGTGGGGAATGTCAGTGAGGTGAAGAGGAGGCCCCGCGGGGGGAGGAGGGTTGATGGGGAGAGGGAGGTTTCTGATGTTCTGAGGGGGCTGAGGAGGATTTACTCGTGCTTTGCTGATCGGGATGTGAAGGGGAGCGATTCTGAGTGCGGTGGGCTGTCGAATTCTCCGACGAGGATGAGCCAGAAGAGGAGGAGCTGGGGGGCAGCAGATGCTGGGGTGATATTGGTTGCCATAAATGAGGTTAAAGCGATCGCTCGCGAGCGTAGGAGGAGCTCTGATTCTTTTGTAAGCTCCCCCGTACGCTTCTTTTGTTCCTCATTTGCCTCTTTTCGATCTAATTATGTTGTAGTTCATAACATGTACTATGTTGGGAAGATGAATGGTCATCATCCATGATGATTATGGAAAATATCATAATTCGGTCGAAAAGGAGGCAAATGAGCGGAACAAGCATCTTCCCAACATAGTACATGTTAATATGTTATGACAGTTTAGGTGATGATACTTATTCCTCATTTGCCTCTTTTTCGATCGAGTTGTAATATAGATGTTAATAACAGTGTTCACAATTCGATTTTGAACTATAGCGATATCAAACCGAACATCTCCGTTTCGAAAAATCAAAACCAGAACTGAATAAGTGGAATTCAGTTTGATTTGATTTTAATTATAACCGAATCAAACTACTTCAATTATACTCGATCCAATTTATCATAGTCGGTTCAAATCGATTCGGTCATTTTCTTAACAATCCTACATGCCAAACAAGTATCTTCCCAGCAGAGTACAAATTATGACGTTCTCATCAGAAGTGTCATAATTGTTACTATACCAGGAAGATACTTGTGCCTCATCTACCCCCTCTTCGATTGAATTCTAACATTTCGCATAATCCCCAGATAGATGCTAAACAGACGCCTTCCCTGCACAACACAAGCTACGACAGTTCCGATGAGGATTCGAGTACTAGGAGGAGGAGAAGAGAAAATGTGAAGACCACAAAGTTGGCAAACACTTTCAGCAGGAGCAGGAGTTGCATATCGGTCAAGAACCCAAGAGAAAAGTCACCGAATTCGCCTGTCAATGACGAAAACTGCATCGAAACGTATATTCCATGGTCTTCCCTCCCATTGCACTTGGCCAAGCTTGGCAAGGTACTTTGGTTTCACATATGAGCAACATTTTAAATAATTTTTTAAAAACCATAGGTGCTAGTCAGGCGGAGAAGCCTTCTCAATACTTATAAGGGATTAGTATATAATTAGAACACTATAGAATAATTTTAATAAAATTAATAGATGGGTACTTTGGTTATTTTTGAAAATTTAAAAATAAAAAATTAAGGGTGTTATTGACTTCTGAGAAAAAACATGATTTAGGTGACCCACCAAATATTTAAAATAAAGAAAGAAGAAAACTTCAAGTGACATATTTGATAAAGTGAATTATTCAAGTGTACCCAACTACAATTATCACTTACATGTTACCAACCTTTGTGTTTTATGAAATTGATGTGCAGAAGGTGTTGTCTGAAAGAAATGTGGCTCTGCAGGCTGCAGTGGAAGCTCTGCAAGAAGCTTCTTCTTCCCAAAGAGTCCTAAAATGCCTAAGGTTCTCTTTCATTTGTATACGTTTATGTTATATTTTCAACTCGAGAGGGGATAATTGCAAAAACTTACGGTGTGGTATCTTATACTTCTGTAAAGAGTGTTTGATTACTAACGTTATTGTAAAAACTATTCGTCAACTATCCTTTTCTTTTACTGTCTGACAAAATTCGTCAAAACATACGAAAAATATCACTTATCCGGTCACGTGCAAGTCACCCGACCACCTGTTTTTTTCTTCAAAATGACGAGTTCCCCTCCAAATATAAAAAATAGTAGCTAAGTAGAGATGATAATATGACAGATTTAGTCATATTGTTTCCTAGCCCGTTGGATAGAGGATACCGAATCTTTGTCAGTTCGAAGATTCTTGTCTCTCTATAGACGACAACGAGACGGGTCCGGAGGCGGTTTAAGTAATCTCGTTCTCCATCCCACCGAATCGAGGATACCGAATTTCTTTCGAGTTCGAGATTTTTTGTCATCCCTCACTGACTTAAACATTTTAATTGGTATTTAATTATTTCAGAGGTATTTTAGTCTTTTTATTCCATTTTTAACTGATAATAGTCTTTTCACTAAGCATAGTTTACAGACACTCTTTACGAAAAAAAAGTCAAATACCACATAAAGAGTTTTCGCAGTTATCTCTATCTATTCATATTAACTCGACTCGATTTCATTCGCCTTCTTTTCAGCACATATGCAAAGCACCAGTCATCAAAGGAGGGTGATGATCACAACCAAGCAGTCCAAGAGTTCCTAGACTTCCAAGATGACCTGGCAAGAACAACCCTAATACTTGACCCAATCACAAACCCTAGCACCCCACAAGACAGTAGTGACCCACAGAGGCTAGAGTCAGAGAGAAGGAGCAATGCCACCTCATGGGTCAAAGCAGCAGTTGACTCTGACCTCTCCACAAAGAGACTCAACATCACATCACCACCAGACCTCATCCCAACCCCCAAGAGGACAAGAACAGGCTGGGGAAGCAAGCCCAATAGCCCATTTGGGCCCAAAAACCCATCTGGCCCCAAGAAGCCCAAGAAGAGCAGTGGAGGCCAAAATCTCCACTCAGACAGCCTGGAGCTGGTGAGGTCACTGCAGAGTGAGTCTAGGAGGCAGTTCTTGGTGGTTCTTGAGAGGTTCTTGGACATGGTGGGAGAGTCCATGGGCTTGGGCTCAGATGGTGAGGTGGTGGAGATGATGGACCTGGTGAGGAGGGTGAATGGGTGGTTGGATTTGACTGTGACTCACAATGCTGACTCTTCTAGGACTGGCTTGGCCTTGGATGAGGCTGAAATTGAAGGGTATAGGAGGGTTAGGGACAAGATTTATGATATTTTGTTGAAGCATGTGGAGAGGACAACAATGGGTGTGGGAGGTTTGTGAGTGGTATGGGGATTGATTTGAGAAGATATGGAGGTGAGGAATAAACGAATAATCGAAGTAACGCAACAGACGAGAACACTGAAATTTGCGTGACGGTTAATTGACAATGTGTCGACTATATTCACATGCAGAAGTCCAAAGCTGGGTTCAAGCACCAGATCACAAAAGCCCCGACATAACACACTTGTTGTGGGTTGGATGACTCTTCAAGCCCCCAAACTCTCAAACTGGATAATGTATGGATTTCGTCCATATGCAAAAGAGAGAGATCAGTTACAGAATCACTGAGGATTTTGACCAGGTTACATAATCAACCCTAATCAGATTTCGGAAACATGAAATCTAATTTGGCATAACTCAAAGTTGGGCTCGGAAGCAAACCACTAAAATCCGAACATGACATAAACCCGTCGGGGATCTCTTTGTGCTCCCAAACCCTCGTAATGGACGCTTTATAGATACCGACTCACTAAGGGAGATCATTGTATTGATAAATCTCAATAAATTCGAATTCAATTCAAGGCTCCGATAATGGGTTTCTACCATTTCACCCACAACATAGAATTCATTGCTTAAAGCCCTTTTTTTTAATTACATGCCATAACCGAAGTGTAGTGATTGAAAACAATAAACTCACTATTACATAAATCTCATAATTCATAATTTTATTGTCGAAAAATCCTGGTAGAAGCTATTGGATTATACATTTTCTTGATGATCCTCATATTTGCGATGAATAGTGGTTTATATTCCATAGCAAAAACAATATCAAAATAGTTCAAATTGATGATATCTCACATTTCAAAAAACATTTATTGTGTTTTTGGAAGTTTCTACGAATAGGATAAAAACACAATTTTATCTTATTTTAGTCGTAAGCAATAGGAAGCTTCCAACACTTCTGCAAATGATTTAAGGTAAATTTATACGAACTATATACTAAATAAATATTTAAATAACTTTTTATAAAACGATATATGTTTTAAAATATAATAATTACTTTTATTTGATATCTTTTCAATGGGAAAATTGCAAAGATAAAAAATGTGATCGTCTTTTAAAAACAAATATATATATTTCAATTTAATTAAGATATCTATGGTTTATGTGAATTGTCTTATGTGTTTATGGGTCAATAAAATTTATTTGACTTTTATAAATTTTACCAGTTACCTACTTATATGTAAAATGTATTAATGATTTTTTGTTTGTTGAAATAATACTCTTATTTTGAAATCATTTAAATAAAGAGCTTTCACTTGACAAATTTCTTAAACTTTTAGTGAGTAAAATATTCGATTTTTCGTTTATTATAATAAAATTTGAGGCAAATTCAAATTCAGGAGTATGCTCGTTCCATTATCAACTCTAATTCGAGCTTGCTATTTTCGAATGCAAGAATATTATATTTACTTTTACATTTTTATAAATATTTATATTGAAATTAAACTAATTGAACTGTCCCATCTCGAACTTACACATTTGGTAATTAATTAATTATTATATTCTTTTTATCTAATATTCATTTTAATTAATATATATAATGAAGATTAAGCGGTCGAGCCAAGCTCTAGCTTCTCTACTTTTATTTTAACCAAACTGCACATATTTTTTAATATTGAGTAGAGTATTTTTCACAAACCAAACTATTGCGCATCACTAATTTTCACTATCATAAGAAAACCTGATACATTTACGCTCAGTAAATTCTTAGCTCAAAACCTGCTTTCAGAAAAATATTAGACATTAGTTGAGTGGAAAATCCCTCATGAAAATTATAAAAGATTAACCAAAACTTAATTGAGAATTAATCAACACAAAATTGCTTCAACAAAACAGAGGAAACAAAATAAAGGAGCCACCTTTACTATTTTTATTTCTTTCCCTCACCCAAAAAACACAAATTCGGACAAAAATATCTCTTCTCGAGTGTTGTTTCAGCTAATCGAACCAAACCCATTTACAGTGCACCCCCAAGAACACGCCACACTGCGATCGAACCCATCTCCACGAAGATGGAGCTTCCTCTGAGACCAGCTCTGCAAATTTTTCTAGGGTTCGTGGCTCTCGTCGCTCTCGCGCCGTCGTCAATGGCTCGATTCGTGGTGGAGAAGAACAGCTTGAGGGTCACATCGCCCGACAAGATCAAAGGGACCTACGACACCGCCATTGGGAACTTTGGGATTCCTCAGTACGGAGGGAGCATGGCCGGGACTGTGGTCTATCCGAAGGAGAACAGGAAGGGTTGTAAGGGTTTTGATGAGTTTGGGATCAAGTTCGATTCCAAGCCCGGAGCTCTTCCCATCTTCGTTTTGGTGGATCGTGGAGGTGTGTCCATTTCTTGAATTTGTGTTGTTTTGGTGCTTTTAGGTGATGTTTTTGGCTGATTCAGGAGTACCCGTTTAGTTGTTTTGGTGCTTTTATGTGATGTTTTTGGCTGATTTAGGAGTACCCTTTTTTGCTGGTTTGGAGGAATTTGGTTGTTTTGGTGCCTTTATGTGATGTTTTTTGCTGATTCAGGAGTGCCCTTTTGGTGGTCTGGAGGAATTCGATTGCTTTTGGCTGGGTTTGGTGTTTGTGGAAGTGTTTGCTTTGTGATTTTGAGTAGTCTGATTGATTTTAGTGTTTGTGGGAGTGTTTGCTTTGTAATGTTGAGTAATTTGATTGCTTTTGGGTTGATTTAGTGTTTGATTTGTAATTTTGAGTGAGCGGACTGTTTTTGATGTGATATTTGAGCTGATTCAGGAGTTTCCTTTTTCTGGTTTGGATGAATTTGATTGCTTTTGGCTGGGTTTGGTGTTTGTGGAAGTGTTTGCTTTGTGGTTTTGAGTAGTCTGATTGAGTTTCACGATTGAGTGTTCATGAAAGTGTTTTCTTTGTAATTTTGAGTAATATGATTGATTTTAGTGTTCATGGAAGTGTTTGATTTGTTATTTTGAGTAATCTAATTGAGTTTAGTGTTCATGGAAGTTTTTGCTTTGTAATTTTGAGTAATTTGATTGAGCTTAGCGTTCATGTAAGTGTTTGCTTTGTAATTTTGAGTAATCTGATTAGTTTAATGTTTTTGGGTACTATTCTCTGATAATTTGGCTGATTTAGGAGTGCCCTTTTGCTGGTTTGGATAAATTTGATTGCTTTCGGCTCGGTTTAGTGTTTGCTTTGTAATTTTGAGCAATCTGTTTGATTTTATGTTTTTGGGTACCACTCTCTGATAATTTAGCTGATTTAGGAGTTCCCTTTTGCTGGTTTAGATAAATTTGATTACTTTCAGTTCGGTTTAGCATTCATGGAAGTGTTAACTTTGTTAATTTTGAGTAATTTAATTGTTTTTATGCTGTTTTGTTTGTAGTTTGGTGATTAATTGATTTAATATTGGTTGTTAAGGCATGTGTGTGAGTGTGATGGTGTGGAGGAATTTTTTTAGCCTTTAGCTTTTGTTTGATTTTGTACCCTTCATTTGGATTTGGATTTTGGATTCATTGACTTTGTTTGTTTAAGCTATTGTTCCACCAATCCCTTGTCCATTGCTGTTTTTGTTTGATTTGTTAACTTTTTATTGTTTGTTTGAAGTATATTTTCTTTATTTAGATTATTTTGCTTCTTTTCTCCTATGTAATATCCTTTTGTTCAATCTGTTTGTTAATTTGAACACTGAAGTCAATCTGATTTATTTATAAATGAGGAATAGACAGTGCTTTTGTTGTTTCTAAATAAATAGTTCAGTTTTAGCTCTTTTTGGTCAATTAGAGCGTGATTTATGATTAGTTGACTTCCTATAGTTTATGATACATTTGGTTTAATTATTTACAAGTTTGGGCTGATTCGAGAGGTACCCTTTTGTCTGTATAGATTATGTACTTCAGAAACTTGGATTCGAGAAGTTATATTTTATCTAATGAGCTTATTTTGGTTTTTATGATTGGTAAAATCGAGTTGGCCGAGTTTTTGAACTCTTTCTCGGTGGTTCAGTTTTACCGAATTTTCACTAGGTTAACTCGGTCAAACCTGGTCAAATGTTATATATTTTTAATTTTACTTGGGCTTTTGAAACTGTTTTGTAATTTGTGCTTTTAAGTGAATTATATCTGAATATATAATATTTATTTAATACAAAACGAGTTTTGCCAATTTCTCCCCGGTTTCTCAGAACCCGAATCTCGTGTTGCTTTGCAGATTGCTTCTTCGCTTTGAAAGTGTGGAATGCCCAGAAGGCCGGCGCCTCCGCGGTCCTCGTTGCGGACGACATCGACGAGGCGCTAATCACCATGGACACCCCCGAGGAAGACGGCTCCGCCGCGAAATACATCGAGAACATCACAATACCGTCCGCCCTCATCGAGAAGAGCTTCGCCGAGACGTTAAAGAAAGCGTTCAGCAGCGGCGAGATGATCAACGTGAACCTCGACTGGAGAGAGGCCGTCCCGCACCCGGACGACCGCGTCGAGTACGAGCTCTGGACCAGCAGCAATGATGAGTGTGGGGTCAAATGTGACATGCTGATGGAGTTCTTGAAAGATTTCAAGGGCGCGGCGCAGATCCTCGAGAAGGGTGGATACACGCAGTTCACGCCGCACTACATTACTTGGTACTGTCCTCAGGCGTTCACACTGAGCAAGCAGTGCAAGTCGCAATGCATCAACCACGGGAGGTACTGCGCCCCCGACCCCGAGCAGGACTTCAGCTCGGGCTACGACGGGAAGGACGTCGTCGTCGAGAACCTGCGCCAGCTGTGCGTGTTTAGGGTCGCGAACGAGACGGGAAAGCCGTGGGCGTGGTGGGACTATGTGACGGATTTTCAGATCAGGTGCCCGATGAAGGACAAGAAGTACAACAAGGAATGCGCCGACACTGTCATCAAATCGCTCGGTACGTTATCATCTTTATCGTTGACACTTTTAATTATTTCATCCCGATACATTCTCAACTGTGAATGTATACGTCTTATATGCACAGGCCTTGATGCTAAAAAGATTGATAAATGTATGGGAGACCCGAACGCCAACTCTGACAATCCCGTCCTCAAAGAAGAGCAAGATGCCCAAGTATTTGTCGTTTTATCCCGCTAATTCTTTTTACATAATTAAAAGGGAAAATGGAAAAAACGTGCTGTATACTTTGATAATGGCAACAAGGTGTTGTGAACTTTGATTTTTCGTGCAAAATGTGTGTATTTGCACAAAATTAAGAGTGATTTTTGTAAATATTTTTCTGAAAATATTTTTAACTAAAACTTGTATAATCAAATTTTGTAATTTAATTTTTTAGTTAAAAATTATTTTTTAAAAATCTTAAATCTAAATTTTAGGGGCAATTTTGTCATTTTTGTATAAATAACAAATTTCGCAACACTTTTTTTGCCATTAACAAGGCACACAACACCCTCTTGCAAAAGTGTGATAGTATACAACATCATTTTGCCATTTCCCCTAATTAAAACTTGTCATCGCCATCACTTTGAATTTTTTTACGGTTCTTTCAGTAATGTCATGCACAGTTTGGAACATTTATAGGTCACGAAACTAATGTATTAGCTATTTAAAATGAATTCATAGGTTGGGAAAGGAACTAGAGGCGATGTGACCATATTGCCTACTCTCGTCGTCAACAGTAGACAATACCGAGGTATATCTTTGTTCTTTTTAGTTCTTAACACACAATTTAACGCTTCCCTATACTAAAACACGTTGGTTACAGGAAAGTTGGAGAAAGGAGCCGTTGTAAAGGCAATATGTTCTGGTTTTGAAGAAACCACCGAGCCAGGGGTTTGTTTGAGTACTGGTGAGCCGAGAGTAGATAAGGCGGTTATTACTGTTGATTCTGTAGGTTATTTTTTTTACTTCGGTAAATGTGGCAGATGTGGAGACGAACGAGTGCTTGGACAACAATGGCGGGTGCTGGCAAGATAAGAGCGCCAATGTCACAGCCTGCAAGGTATAATTAGGAACCGCACAGCTAAGAGATGCGTTTTGTTTTGTTTTGTTTATTATTATTATTACGGTATTGAGAGTTGTATCTGCACGCTTCAGGATACATTCCGTGGAAGAGTGTGTGAATGCCCTGTGGTTAATGGCGTGAAGTTCAAAGGAGACGGTTACAGCAACTGTGAAGGTGAGAAAATCTATTTTTGAACCTTATGTTGCAGCCGTCTGTTGGGTTAATATCAGTGTTCTAAGAAACGTAAGGCACTAGGCGAGCAAAAAGGGTTTTTGGGGACTAGTCAGGTATTAGTAGGGAATTAATTGGATTAATGGACTAATAGAAGATGAATATGGGATTAATCGGGGACTAGAGGATTAGTCGGGGATTTTTAGAACACTGCTTGATATGATGTATGTCGAGATTCTGATATCAGTGTTCTGAAAAATAAGTCAAATAATAAGTTAAAATCGGCCCAAAATGTGAGAATTTCATGAAAATCGGTTCAAAGTAAATCCAACCGAAAATCGATAAGGCAAATAACAAGTCAAAACGGTCTAAAATGTGATAATTTCATGAAATTTGGCTCATAACAAAATGAACCGAACCAAAAACCAACATGTTCAAAATCGAGTTTCGGTTTTAATTTTCTTAAATCCGAATTGATTGGTTCGGTTCAAAACCGAACTGTGAACAGCCCTAATCCACATCTTATTGATGTGGCACACGATATCAATATCTTATTGCCTTTGAATGAGTAAAGGTTTCACATTAACGGTTTTCTGTATTTGTACATGCAGCAAGCGGGCCGGGAAGATGTAAGATAAACAATGGAGGTTGCTGGCATGAAACCCGAGACGGGCACTCATTCTCCGCTTGTATGGTGGGTTACTTCCTAGGTTTTCCCTTTGTTCATCTGAAACTATAGTTTTGGTTCGGATTCTCACTGTTCGCATCAGCAGGATGCTGACGGGAGCAAATGCCATTGTCCTCCGGGGTTCAAAGGCGATGGCATCAAGAGCTGCATAGGTATGGTCGAAGTTGGTCAATTTTTATTTTGTACATATGCTATAAATATGTTCTATAATTTGTGCTTTTCTCTAACTTATTAAGTTGTTCAAAAGTATCTTATTTTACTAAAATATTATTGTCTTTCACGTGAATTATACATGAATATATGCATAATATTTATTCAATACAAAACGAGATTTGCTGATTTCTCCCTTAGTTCTCCCCTGTCCTGAGTTTTAGAACCTTAGACAAAATGGAAATGGGATTTTTTTTTTATAAAAAAAGCGTTTTATGAAAGTAGGACTTATTTCGGGAATAAAAAAGTCCCAATTATAAATTATTTTACTTTTCGTTCTCTTCAGACATCGACGAGTGCAAAGAGAAGAAAGCGTGTCAATGCTCGGAATGTAGTTGCAAGAACACGTGGGGAAGCTATGACTGCAGCTGCAGCGGGGACCTCTTGTATATGAGAGACCACGATACTTGCATAAGTGATTTCACCGTCTCACACGCATCTTAAATATGATAAATCCGTTTTAACTTAAAACACACTTATTCGGGCCCTTATGTTCGTGATGTGTCTTTGCAAATTCAGGTAAGAGAGCGAGCGAAGGGAAATCTGCATGGACCGCCGTTTGGGTCATTTTGATCGGCCTGGCTTTGACTGCCGGCGGGGCATATCTCGTCTACAAGTATAGATTGAGGGTAAGCTCGCTGCAATATCCATGATGACCTCGGTTTTTTTGTATTATCGGCAATAAAGTAGGAAATCTAACCTAACCCTAACCTAAGTTCACGCTAACCCTAAACCTAACCCCCACCCCCGCACCTGCTCCCGAGTCGGTGATCTCACATGCGATAGTGCTCATCTTGACCAACCCGACCAACCCTAATGGGCAATATCCATGCCCCTAGTTATTCGTGTTGGCCATAAGTATTTTCTAAACACGTCATGATTAATCATATTTGTATTTTTCTTGTTGAATAAATTATTAAATTATATATAATCAAAATATAAAATATCAACCAAGGGCATGTTTTGAAAATTAGGGAAGTGACCGAGGGCATTTTAGACTTTTCACTTTCAATTAACACTTTTATCCATTTTTTAACACAAATTATTTGGGCGTAGTTGTCTGACCCAAAATGTAGTAAGGTGTAGATAAGTGGAAATGACCTTTAGCAGGGGACAGTTAGGTATCTTTTTCCGTTGATTTTTGCAAAAATGATAATGTATGCAATCGAGTTGGTGTACTATAAATCCCCACCTAGACCGATTTTTAGAATACCGACCCTTCTGGTCACTCCACTGATTGTACGAAACTGGGCCGTTTGCAAATATTTGACCTTGAATTGTGTTTGGCCGAAAACAATTTTCGGGATTGTGGATGCTTTCTCTTACCGTCTTATCGTTATGTATTATGACGAACGACTCGAACAGTTCTAATAGATGATATCTGTTTATTGCCCTTTTTCAGTCGTACATGGACTCGGAGATCAGAGCTATAATGGCACAGTACATGCCTCTCGACAGTCAAGGCGAAGTACCCAACCACGTCAACGACAATCATGCCTGATCGGTAAACTTGCTTCGCGCCTCTTACTGAACTGCTCGAGGTTTTTGTGCATGAATCTCATTGTATGAATGAACAATAAACTAGTGCAGAGTAGAAACACAAAACACCCTGTTGTTTATTAGGAATGTAACACTATGCTGAAGGGATCAAAATACTTTTTTTCTCTTTTGATCCTGAAATCACGTAATCGTTGAACTGATCTTGTCGCGGTATTAAGAGAAAATGACAAAATGGTGCTGTATACTACCACACTTTTGCAAGAGAGTGATGTGTATTTTGTTAATGGCAAAAAGGTGCCGTGGACTTTGATTTTTTGTGCAAAATGCGTATATTTGTACAAAAATGATGAAATTGCCCCTGAAATTAAGATATATTATAAATCTCTGGTGTAATTTTGTCATTTTTTTACAAATACTGAATACACATTTTTGCACACAAAAAGTCAGTCACATCACTCTCTTGCAAAAGTGTGATAATATACAACACGTTTTTGCCATTTTCCCTGGTAATAAACGGGTTGATATATATTTGTTTCTGGTAACATTATGCAGATTTTATTGTTCAGCCCAATATTATTGAACCAGGAGAAAGAAACTGTAGTTACACGTACAAAAACAATCCGAATCTGTGTGTTTCTGGAAAATTTTCAGGATCAACCCTCTTGTGTTGATGATTGTCATGGAAATTACAGGAACCTTAAATGTCTAATCCTAAGTTGATTCCATTGTAGGCAATAGGAGCATACATCCACAAATCATCAGAGCTCAGTAGCTGCTCAAAACCATACAACATAGGAGAAAAACCCATATCAGGAACATTGTATTTGTGTTGTGTTTTATGTTTGAGGAATAATTGAAAAAACTATTGGTATCTCACTAAAGTAGGGCTACCAACAAATAACCGACTTGAAACGGTTCAAAACCGAACCCAACTCTATCGGTTCGGGTTTGGCTCATAAGATGGTAACCGATTAAAAATTGAACCGAACTGAGAATCGATTAATTTGGATACATGAACCATTTTAAGTTACTGATCTTAATTAATTTAATTGGGCCTAAAAAAAAGTCAAATAATAAGTCAAGATCGGGCTAAAATATGATAATTTTATGAAAATTAGTATGAAGAAAATTCAACCGAAAATTGGTAAATCTAATAATAAGTCAAAACGGACTAAAATATGAGAACTTCGTGAAATTCGGTTCACAAAAAACTGAACCAAATTGAACTGAAAACTGGTACATTTAAAATCAAATTGAATTGATGGAAATTGAGTTGTTACCTTAATTTGGAGCTGCAAGAACTTTATATATTGAACCGCTTCTGCAAGCATTGTGCTGATATCGACCTGCCGGAATGTTCAGTTTCAGAGGGGAAGAGAAGATCATTGCTCCTTGCAGAGTGATGGATTCTTACCTTTGTTCCGTTGGGGACGAGTTTCTGCAGAATTCTTAGTCTCTCGTTTATTCGCTCTCTTCGTTTCTGCAAGAAACAACTGATTAGTACTCAACCGGTGCATATGCAATCTTCGCGCTGGTGGTATTGCTGATGAAAAGAAAGGAAATGGTGTTGTATGCTATCATACTTTTGCAAGAGGTTGTTGTGTACTTTGTTAATGAAAAAAAATGTAGTGAACTTTTAACTTTTTTGTACAAAATGTGTAAATCTGTACTTTGCCCAGAAAATCAAAGTTCACAACCGTTTTGCGAAAGTGTAATGTTTTTGTCATGCTTACTCTTGCATATATGCTTTGTGGATCAGTCGCTGAGCCCCTACCGGCCCTGACCTTCCCGTTCGAGTTAAGGGCCGGTAGAGGCTCATCCTCCGAGCAGCTGCTCGAGCTCTGCACATTACAGATAATCTCACCATCTTCCTCGTTGATGCGAGGCGACGCCAGTTTCTGGTTCTTTCTCCTCCTCGCATTCCTCTTTTTCTCCACAACCTGCAACATGGAATCATCATCTTGGCCATCATCACCAAAACCAAATAGATTGACATGACGGGTTTATCCCGAAACTCACCTCTGACGATTCTGGGGTTCTTTTGCGCGGATTCTCTGGCGAAAACCTGCATTCCTCATCTCTCCCCAGGATCGCATTGCAGCTGCTCATGTCTTTCCCTTCTGAGAGGCTAGAGCAAGAATCCATTGACATGGAGTTTCCATAGTTTGAGCCTGGGAGAAAAACATTGGTGGCATTTTCAAGGACCATCAACTCTGATGAGGTCAAGCTGAAGCTGTCTTCAAGGCTTGGGAATGGGAATGTGGGGTTTGAGAGCAATTGGGCCATGAAATCAGCTTCCTCAGTGTTGTTAGCTCCCCAGAACTCCATTTTTGAGTTATTATTATTCAAAGTGTGAGTGTGTTGATGATCTGAAGCTTGAAGAAACCATATTTATACCCAACCCCCACAAAAGAGAATGTTGTGAAGATTTCACTGAATCTTTAGTGTGTGTATATATATATCATAAACAAATTACCATGTCACATGCTTACCATTAACAAATTACACGACACCTTGCGAAATTGTGATGGTATACAACAGCTTTTTGCCATTTTTTCTAGACTTTTTAAGGTACTGATTTTTCCTGCCCGACACGACTTGATACATGTCCCATACTTAGAATCTATCCCAAACTCGATGTTGTTTTCCCTTTGAATGCACGGATTTTCTATTAGGAATTTTTTGTATCTTCAACCTCGACTTAATTTTCGAATAACTTTCTACTCATAATGCTACGATCGAATCAAGATATTTTGTCATCCTTAAATTAATTATCCTTAACTTAATTGTGTGTAATAAAAAATGGGGCCAAGTACAGCTCACACAGGGGATGAGGTTCATAATCATAGACCAGTCAATGAATGGTTTGGTGTGTGAGAGAGAGAATATAGTAAAGTGAGAAGATAAAGAATGGTGATGATGTCAAAGATCTTGGAGATGAATGAGAAGTGAGAACCATATCTTGATGATCTGATTCTTGTGTCTTGTCTTAACAAGTTTATTATGTGTCTTCTTTTAGTAACAATCCTAATCCTAGCTTTGGATCAGTGTTATGAACTAGCTTTGGATCAATGTTATGAACTAACCAATTCGGTTTGGATTAAGATTGGGTTGTGTTTTAAGGTCACATCTATGTTTTGTGACACTTTTGTAAGAGATTGTTGTAGAGGTAGAGATCTGGAGATGGCCAACGAAGCAATTTTGTCGACTTGCTTCAACGTTAATTATATGCGTAATTTCAACATTCTTAAATAAATTTACTCAATTTACAAATAAAAAAGAAGAAGATAAGTTCACATGACATGTTTTTTTTTACTCGTGAAAGCAGTATTTAGGTTGGTTTTGCTATATTTCTTCCCACTCAAATAATCAATCAATTGAATGATTTATATAGTTAGGGTGAAATTAAAATGACTATGCTTCTTTTCCAAAAATATATAGTTTTGAATTAATTTCCATTATATTTATCTATTAATTATTCAAATAAATAATATTCTTGAATATTCATGGCCGGCCCTTGAACAACTGGTTTAAAACATTTTTAATGAAGATTGTTTGTGCAACATGCTCTTAACATATGTAGTAGAAATTAATAATCATTCATATTTATGAGTTTCTTTCTCCCAAATCATCCCCATAATAATTGATTATTCTGAGGTAGTAATTAGCTATTGTAACAAAATGAGTAGAGGAATTTTTGGACAAAAAAATAAAGTAAAAATAATTCAATAAAATAAGTTGAATATCAATAGAAAAATTATTTCCATTTATTAGTGCATGCATATTCAAAAAGATTACTCACATGAAAACCAAGTTAAAATAACAAAATAGACTTAAATTAAACTTATGTTTGATAAAAATATGTAATTATGATTTGATGTGTTTTAATCTCAACCATATATTCTATAAAGTCAATGGCTGAGATTAGCTCTTAATTTGTACTATAATAAGTGGTCTTCACCCTAATAACCCCCATATATTTATTTCTAGACTAGATATATATATATTCTTTAATCATTATTAGCACCCTCAAGTTGATGGTAGAATTCCAATTAATTTTATACTTTAACTATATGATGAAGAGGTCTTGCGTTCAAACCGGTAGATAGAGTTTACGAGTAGATAATAATACTATAATGCAATTGAATATTTTATGAAACTATTGGAAGAAACTTCTTATCTTTTATTTTGAATTATTATAGTATTGTTTATTGTAAAACTACATGCTTTATTTATTCTTCACAATTTAATTATTTTGTATATCATGATTAACTTCTAGAGCTCAAGATTAGTTGATCTTAATTAGTCATCTAATCATTATACCCTTTCCACCAAAGTAGGAGCCAAATGACACATCTTTTACTTTATATACTTGGCTTATGGTATGAGTCATGTATTACCTACGATTTAATTAACAAAGACAAATCAATAATCTTTTAATTAATTTAAAGTTTAGATCCGAAAATAGTGCGAATATGTCTGTTTGAACATAATTTCTGAATGAGTTGTTCTGAACTGTCAAGATCAATATAAAGAGTTTGGTAATATACGATACGTAAATACAAAGTGTCGAAAGATTTTTAAGACGATTCGAGATCCGAGAATATAGATGATTAGAGCTAATATAAAAATTATATAATTTGATATGAGAGATCATTTGTAAGAAGGTTCATGTTTGACTTAAAAACAAGCTCAAGTGATTGAGAAAATGTGGATATTTTAGTAAAATAGTCTCAAGGTCAACTTATAGTAAAATGGACTGTTAAAATAGGAGGGAATCAAAGTATCTTAGTTTTTATATAAAGACTCATTAATACATTTTTTTGAGTCTTTGTTATTACATTTTTACATCAATTTAATAGTATTTGTAAAATAATTTAGACAATTAGTTTTTCTTTTTGATACAATTTTAATATAATGTGATTTTAACATGGTTTTATTTAAATGTCTTGGATTTATAGAAAACATAACTCGATTAATAAGATTTGATATGATACTTAGAAGATCAATGATAAACCTCAGCAATCTCACTTATGTGATTGCTGAGTTTATATTCAAATTGTCTCCAACAGATAATAATAAGAAAGATATTTTAGAGAGTACTTAGGGAATTTGGCGTCTCCAATTGTATCAGAGTTTCGAACAAAATACACTTCCTTGTATGGATAACAAAAAGTTTTCGAACCTGATGAAAATTCAGTGCCCCCAATCCAAAGGATACTGAGTTTCGAACAACAGACACTTTCTCGTGGATAGCAACAATTTCCAAACCTAATGAAAACCCAGTATTCTCAATCCAACGAGATGGGAAACGAGGGCCACTACACCTACCATGAAATTTACCCAGTCATTACTCTATGGAGAAACAAAATACCTTAAACTCGACTCGACATAACCTAATTTTCTCAATCCGATGAGCTAGGAAACATGGATCACTAAACATTATCATATATCTATAATCATTTGTCTCATACACTAACAACATCAAAATTACCCAAAACCATTGAAACAATACACAGCAGTTTCTAATAGTGACTCAAATGACCCAAAAAGGACATATCCACCAATGAACCTAAAAACATTAGACTGTAAATGAAAAAAATGGTATAAGCATTTCCATGTCTGCAAGGTTATTAACAGAACAGCTACCTATTTACAGAAAAACACAGTTCAAACTTCAAACAAAACATTCACCCTTTGACCTGATTCTCCAAGTCAATTCCGACAGCTCGAGCACGTGTTTGACGAAAGCCCGCAAACAGAAGCGGAAAGGAGTAGCAGCGTTTGCCAGAGAAATCAACGTAAAAAGGGTCACCCCGAGCACGCGTTAAGGTCATTGACGCTCGTCTTCTGGCAGCTCCTCCCCAAGACCTCGCTGCGCAAGTCTGTAGTAAAGGATACCCATAGTCGTCATGCACGCCCTGCGCATCATAAAACGCTCACATTAGTGAAAACATCAACCTAGCTTATACACTGAAGCAAAGTAACAAACACTCAATAATTGATTATAGGGAAAAGTAAGATAAATACACCCAACTATACACCTTTTCCACTTACTACACCTAACTAACATTTGGGTTACACCCAAGTTTCATAAATTCCCACTTGTTAAGTTTTTGGATGGAAAATATTGAATTTGAAAGTTTAAGACGAAAATGCCCTTGGGAAAAATCTAAAATTATATTTGTAGATTTGAAAATTAGATTTTTTAGTCAAAGGGCATTTTAGACTTTTCACTATAAACTTAACATTTTCCATCCAACAGTGTCCCAAACAAAAAAATAATGACCCAAATCTTAGTTAAGTATAGCTAAGTGGAAAAGGTGTAAAGTTGGATGTATTTATCTCTGCTTTTCCCTTGATTCTAGTTGCTCAATGCTATATTTTCCTGTCATTTCTCCTTAACTAGTCATTACTACGAAATATTATCATTATCACTATCCATGGCAAAGTAAATGTATAGATAGAAATAGGAGAATCGTTACATGATAGCTATAACGAGGAGTATCTTTCTTGGATCCATCTTTGAGGATTTTTGGCGTGGGCGGCCTTCTGAGACTTCTTCCCCGTATGATGAATCTTTACGTGTGGGTGCGGTTACTGGTAGAGTTGGTAATGCACTTGACCAGAAAGGAAGCAACGATCTGAGAAAGTTGTGGCGGGACGGACCTACAGTGTGAATCCAATGAGTGTGTTTTAAGTGATTTAACTTAATAATAGTAAGTAATTTGGAAATACATAACATAACATAACAAAAAGAGCCGCACAACATGTTATGTTCTCTTATATACCGGTTTTCATATCCTAGTCACTCACCTCTTCGACTGTACTTTTTACGCTTCCCATCCTCGTCGTCCGTGTAATACGGAGTTTCCTGCCTGTCAGCATTGAAGGCAACCTTTCGCGTTGTAGCGCCAGGCTGGATTTATATTTCAGTGAACAATAAGAAACTACAAAAAAGCGGAATATCTCAACTTTTAGAAGAAAAAATCCTTACACCAGCAGGAGTTGGCCCATCTATCTCGACAATGTCTGTCACGGAAAATTCAGGTGGTCCTGTTCCGCCCGCTGTAGGGTATACTTCAGTTGCGTTTGTTCCTTTTCCTGGAACCGATGCCAGTGGCTGTGAGGCGAATGCAGGAGGAGGGCCTCCAGAATCAGTTACTTGGAGTGAAACTGGATGGTCTCCAAACAAGTTCTTTTCCATTCCGGACTGCAAAGTTTTGGATAAATCATCACGATCCAGTTTAACTTAATAAGGGAGACACGAGAGTAATGACTCCCAGGTCTGAGTCGGAGGATTAATTGTATTCAACACAATCAATTGTATCAGGTTTACAGTATACATAGAATTAAAGATTGTGCAACCCTTCATCAATTTTTATGCTATTAATCACACTACACCAATGGTTCAAGAGAATTATAGTGGTAGCTTCTTATGCCTAGACAGCATGTACACAGAGAACATGTGCCGCAACCAGTGTTCTAAAAAAAAGTTAGGCACCAGTTGGGCATAGATGGTCTTCCAAGGATTAATCGGAGATTAGTCGGGGACTATTCAGAAATTGATCAGATTAATAGAGGATTAATTGGAGACTAATCGGACGTCGGGGATTTTTAGAACACTGACCACGACCATTAAATAGGTGGGACTGTAAGGGTAAATCACCTAGTAGTTACATAAAAGCAGTCAAGTAGAAAAGTTTACAAGACTTGTGAGATGTGAAAGCCGAGTGAACACTTAATATAAAATCCCATAACCGAGCAAGGAAATCACCTGCATAATAGCTTCCTTCAGTTTCGAATGCAGAAGGGATGCAGAATCTTTTATGCTCTTAGGAGGCCATATCTGCATTAAAGTAGCAACAAAAGAAAATGAGCTATGCGATATAACAATTAACTCCAATAGAAAGTTCAGTGAGCTACGACAGGAAGTTGATCTTCGTATATTTAATTATTTAATAGTCGGATGACGTGGGACCACAAGGAGATAACAAGCTCTTCCGACAAGAAACAGAAAGCTCACATCAAAGTCAAACATCTTGTTTAGCATTGTTAGTATAGTACACACTTCTGTACTTAACAGTGTCTCGGCACTAAATACCCAGTGTTCAAATGGTTTTGGTATGACGCCATTCAGGTTACTAAGTTCTCAAATTCTAAGCACAATCCTCCTTATAATCAACAAGGTTGAAAACTTGTCATTTTGCTATTACAAAACAGTTTAAAACCAGGAAGTACTTCTATGTTCAGATAAGTGCTTGGAGCACTGGTAACCAGTATCAGAGACATGCTACAATCATATCATATCAAAAGAATGGACATAAACGGAATCAATTAAACCCGATAAAAGCATATGACTTCCAGAACTGAATCTTACCGAAGTTGAACACAAAGGACATACATATCCTGCCGGTGCAGTGTGAGGAGGAAAACTTTTGATGTGAGACGACAGACAATTTGTGTGTATAACATCTAAAACGAAAATTAAAATAAATCAGATGAAAGGTATACATTAACTGTATCACATCATCACATGGAAGATTTTTTTTTATCAGCAATAATGGTTTTATAAAAACAAAAGGAGATCCTGGGATGGAAGATTTTCTTTGCAAAAATTTGGAGTGCAAAAGGATCTACGAAACCACTTACGCAAGCAACCCAATCGAGTGGTTGAAGAAGTAGTTCCCTCCTCGAGCACAGATTGACACTGGCAACATTTTGGAGGCCAATCGTAATCTGCGTCTATTACCCATTCTGAATAAGTGTGTATCTACAAGACAGCAGCAGGATAAATGAAACTAACCTCAACAATAATCCACAGTAGTCTTTACAAGAAATTCTTCACTCACAAAGGCACACAAAATATAGCAGATACCATACACATTCATCATACCAGTGTTTTTCATATTAATCAAAGAATGAAAACCGCCAGTAACAAAGAGATTGTGCCAGAATATGCAATTATCATACGAGTACATTTGTGAAGTACACATAACACAAAATATCATTCACATAAAAATCATATTTCATGCTCTCTTGAAAAATTCCATTCACATGCCCAAATTTTCAGCACTGTCATAAGCAACGGTTTATAGCATCTTAACCATCATTTGAAAGGGGGTAACAGTTTATTGTTCATGAAGGTAAATATGACGTGCCACAAAGTAATATATCACATGTGGAACAAGAAACATCATAATCTGTCAATCTCGGTTTTGGGTACTTATTGTTTCATTTACCTTAACGGAAACAAAACTATTTTCGCTAATACTACTTTCTGATTGCTTAGTTCATCTGATCAAAACTAAATCTTCTTCACCTATGTATTTTACCTTCATATGCTGAACACACCATGCAATAACACAAAAAACAAAACATATAGAAGTCAAACAAAGATACTCACTACACAAGTCTTATGCTCGGGAAAGCAGATACATTCTCCACAAACTGGAACCTTATGCACAAAACAATACAGCTTCGTCGCCTGAAACCCCAAAAAACACACATTAGCCTTCAAAATCCAGTGAATCAAACACTTCAAGAACATGATCGCCAATTCAAGACACCAAATCACAAGCCACAAAAACCATCCTAAACAGCCCAATTTCCACAATTAACACAAGCAATTCAATCTAACATCAATTAATCAACAAAAAATTCCAAAATGCACAGCCGCGGGTTGCAAAACCTAACTCGATCTCGATCCAATCCAACCTTGGGACAGTGAATTACACAGAGAACTGAGCACAACAAGAGCGATCAGTGGAGATCGAAACCGATACCTTGCGGCATTTGCAGACCACCATTGCATGTACTGATCCGAAGCCGCGAAACCGATCGGATCAAAACAACGAACAGCGATAAGTTTTGACCGGAATCTGCAGAGAAGACGAGAGCTCACGAAGGTGCTTCAATGGAGGTTTTCGCTTCTTCACGCACAGAGCTCGAACTGTGAAGAAGAAGAAGAAAGCTTCCTTATTTTTTTCTTTTATTTATTTATTTATTATATATCTTGGGTTTACCCGAATCATTCGGATACGAATCGGACCGGACCGAACCAAACAATTTGATTTTTCAATACTTATGAACCAGATTCGGTACCGGTAGAAGAACTCTGGTCGGTTATGGCCAACGCAATAGTCGTGTGGTTCTTCGGTTAGAATCGAACAAAATCGTTACGTGTCGGACGGGCCTTTATTTTGTGTTTGATTTATGAGATTAATTAGACATTCGTACTTTATTTTCGAGATAATTGCACAATTTATTTATTTCGAGATTGAGATTTTATTTGAATTGAACATCGTGGGATGAAAAAATATTCAAATTTTCATGCAACGCTGAGTTGTAAATTGTAGTTACGGACATAAATTAGAAGGTTTAAACATGTTCGGTCTTTTGTCGAGTTCATGTTACTGGTGAACAAACGAATATTATTGTATAAATTAAAATGTAATGGTTGAATACTAGCGAAGGCACCTTAAAGATAACGCAATATTGATTCTGGAAATTTATAAAGGATATATAAATTATCATATATAGTAATAGGAATATGTGCATTGGTAAATATGAATGTTAAACATACTGCTTACCAAGTTAAAAAAAAAAGAGAAGAATATGCGGTAAATATTATCAATTGTCATGTCACATGTATTTAAATTTTTTATGTTTGATTGATGTAAATTTTATTATTAAAAATTACTGTGCAATACGCGTGCTACCCATGAAAATTCATTATATCAATTTTTTTTGAAGAAAATATTAAAGTTTAAACGTGAGTAATTGTCCGTCGAATAATATATTGTATGAATATAAATATAATACTCGTTTATCTTAAATCAAGCCTAACGTTTAAATTAAATTAACATATTTTCTTATAAGGTCACTATTATATGGTCTATGGTATTAAACGTCACCGTAAATGAAATATTACATGTTTTATATCCTCTCGTATAAAAAACGAGCTACATTTTGGATATTATTTTGATGAAACTGAAATACTCTAATTTTTTGATTGATTTATGTTTAGGTGATGTTTAATCGTTGTTCGTTTTTTCTCGAACCTATATATTCTCTATGTACTTGCGTATCCAAAAAAATGCTTCTAGTGAAATAGGAAAACGTCACATGCTACGCCAATATGAACTCTGAAATTTCAAAATATATCACCTGACAGCAATTTTCGATGCACTCGAAATAATTTTATTTTGGGAATCTCATATATTATGTTAAGCCAAGTTTAATTTATGTAATTATCATTTCTTTTATAATTTATTAAATTTTTATCCAATATCTACATATTTGTCAACTCAAACAAGTAACTCTCCTCTTTAAGATACTTTTCACGGACATAAAACGTCATATGTTTTACATATTACATACACACAAGGAATGAGAAAGAGTTATCGAAAAACGTATATTCAAATTTAAAACAATGACACTCATCCAAACAAAACCACGATAGAAGGTTGACAAACATAAAAGTGTCGCGCACTTGACAGATATAATCACAGAGCATAACGAAAGATTTCCACGTCATATCATTAAGTCACCAATATGAATCACATTAGTATCACTGTTCACTTTACATCTAATTATTCTACGATCATTAATCAATCAAATTCAAAGCCAACCCCAACACAATCAGCAACCGATCACATACAAAAACTTCCAATTATGGATTTCTAAACCTATATCCTACAAAACAATTTCTTGACATACCAAACAGTTATGACCTAAAGAGCATATCCTCCAGAACCATTTCATTTCCTTACATGTTGATGTTGAGTGATTCATAATCAAACATACTTGAAACACACTGAGTTGAACTCCAAAACAAACAAATAATGCTAGACACGAACCTATAAAATGAGTCAGGCCTTCAAGGCCTTTTGGATTACTGATGGCGCCAACACTAACATCCACGGAAGCAGCACACTGAAACACAACAAAACAACAACCACACAAACGATAAACAAGAAAAAACACAATCTCTCATAATCGGAAAAAAACAAAGTTGATTAATAATGATAGGGACTTATAGAGGAGATAACAAAATTAACTAATGAGAGTGTCAGATAACAAAAAACACCATCTCTCATAATGGGATTGACTTCAGATTGAGAGTGCCTTGACATCTCTCCATAAGTTGAACAAAAATGATGATTTAGCAACATGAAAAGGATAGCAGGGTTGACTAACAACAAGTGCCAACATCATTCAAGGTTAATAAATCTTACCTTTGAATTCAAACAAATCAAATTCAACATTTGGAATTGGAATAATTGAGTTTGAAGAATTTATGGCTCAGCTTCTAAAATAGTCAACTCCCTGCATATCCTAAACCATGGTCAGAATATTCACTTCACACGCCTGTTCATAAATTAATCAACAGCAGTAGGAACAATAATATATGAAAGCAATAGAAAATACTGAAATGAACAACATAAACAGCCAACCAAGAATAGAATATAGCTTGTCAAATTTGCAGCAGCCGCCTCATATGCCAATTAGTATTTATGACATGTAAATATTCTCTAATGTTGTTTCAGAAGCCAAATCTTAACCCTAACTACAGTATGGAAGTTGCTCACCTTCATTTTCAGCTTCACATTTTCACCTTCCTGTCATTGGCTTGTGCTGTGGCTGGATTGTCAAGCTTAAGCAGTGGAAGTTCCTTGGCTGTGGAGAAACAAAGTCATGTACTGGTCTCGCCCGATGGCACCTTCTCCAGCGGGTTCTACAAGGTGGGCGACAACGCCTACTGCTTCTCCATCTGGTTCTCCAACTCTGCTCTCAAAACGCCTGTTTGGATGGCCAACAGAAACACGCCCGTCAACGGCAGGAAATCGAGGCTGAGCCTTCTCCGCAATGGCAACCTCGTCTTGACCGATCAAGACGGTTCCATCGTCTGGTCTACCAACACTTTTTCAGGCGGAGCCTCTGAGCGGGTCAAGCTTCTCGACACGGGGAATCTAGTTCTTGATCAGCACAGCAAGTTCATATGGGAGAGCTTTCGCTTCCCCACTGACACCATCCTTCCATCTCAGCCCATCACCAAGAACACCACCTTGATCTCCGCTAGAAGCCAAGGTACATACTTTTCTGGCTTCTACAACTTTAAGTTTGATGACAATAACGTGCTCCACCTCATCTACAACGGCCCTATGATTTCAAGCATCTTCTGGCCCAACACTAGCTCGACCGTGTTTGTCAATGGCCGAACACCCTACAATAGCAGCAGAGTAGCAAATTTAGACGACAAGGGACATTTTCACTCAAGTGACAGTCTACAATTCAATGCATCAAACTATGGGATTGGTCCAAAGCGACGCTTAACATTGGAATATGATGGAACCTTGAGATTATACAGCTTAGACGAGTCAACGGGATTTTGGGACGTTTCTTGGTTTGGGGGTGCAGATTTCTGTAGGGTTCATGGGTTGTGTGGAGCCTACGGTATATGTGTTTATGATACAAGACCTTCGTGCACCTGCCCTTCCGGTTTCACAAGAGCAGACCCTTCCGATTGGTCCAAAGGTTGTGTTCCTCTTTTCAACTTAACCTGTAATGCACAAGAAATGGACTTTATTAAGCTTCACAATACAGATTTCTATGGGTACGACATTCCAACTAGCTATGCTCTCGGCATTACCTATGAACAATGCAGGAATGTTTGCCTCAGCGACTGCTCGTGCGAGGGCTTTGGATATGCGGTGGACGGTTTAGCACAATGCTACCCAAAAGGCAGACTCTTGAATGGTTTTCACATGCCACGTTCAAAAAGCAACATGCATATAAAGGTCCCCAGAGGTTTCGTGAAGTCCGACCCAGAACTAGCTCTTGAACAAACTTATAATCTGAGTTGTTCAGGTAAAGTGACTCTCCTTGCTGGCAGCAGCGCGCAAGCAGAGAGTTCCCGGAAAGAGCAATACATGAAATACATGATAGGGATTGTTGTTTCCGTTGCAATCTTTGAGGTCACGTGTGCTGCGTTGGGATGGTGGTTCATGTTCAGGAAGCAGACGCAAGATGAATTGGTGAATCTGGGTTACATGATAATAGCCATGGGTTTCAAGCACTTCACTTACAAGGAGTTGAAGAAGGCAACAAGAAACTTCAGACATCAAGTGGGAATAGGGGGCTTTGGAACGGTTTACAAAGGTGTCCTTGACAACGGAACAGTTGTAGCCGTCAAGCGACTGGAAGGAGTTTTACAAGGGGAGGCGCAATTCTGGGCAGAGGTAACCATTATAGGAAAGATCAACCACATGAACTTGGTCAAACTGTGGGGTTTCTGTGTTGAAAATGAACATAAGCTGTTGGTATACGAGTATCTAGAAAACGGGTCCTTGGATAAGATTTTGTTCTCCGATTCACCTCAGAGATTATTAGGATGGGACGAGAGGTATAACATTGCATTAGGCACAGCAAAGGGTCTGTCCTACTTGCACGAGGAGTGTCTAGAATGGATACTCCATTGTGATGTAAAGCCTCAGAACATATTGTTGGATCATCTTCTTGAACCTAAGGTGGCAGATTTCGGCATGTCAATGTTGTTCAAAGACAACAACGACACGGGGTTTTCCAAAGTACGAGGCACGAGGGGGTACCTAGCTCCAGAGTGGATGATGAACTCAAAAATCGATGCAAAAGTAGATGTGTACAGTTATGGGGTGGTCCTGCTGGAACTAGTGAGTGGAAAGAGTGCATATGCTGCAGGCACCGACAACAGTTTGGTCCACTGGGTGAGGCAAATGATAGAAAATAAGGCGTTGAAGGAAGTGATTGACCCGAAACTGAACCAAGAATACAACGAGGAGAAGCTTGAAAGGTTGGTGAAAGTGGCTATGCTTTGTGTGGGAGAAGACCCTGGTACAAGACCCAGTATGAGCAAGGTTATGGAGCTTCTGAGTGGATATGACCAACAAAGTGAAGGTCCCTAGATCGTATCAAAATGTAAAATTTCCATGCTCTGTATTTGATGTTTTATACAGCTTTGATAATTCAGAATCATACAATGTAATAAGATACTTTGATAAATAATGTAATAAATACACATTAGCCTTTAAAATCCAATAAATCAAACACCCTTCAAGAACATGATCACCAATTCAAGACACCAAATCACAAATCACAAGCAACAAAACATTCTAAACAGCCCAATTTCCACAATTAACACAACCAATTCAATCTAACACCAATTAATCAACAAAAAATTCCAAAATGCACAGCCACGGATTGCAAAACCTAACTCGATTTCGATCAAATCCAATCTTGGGACAGTGAATTAAACAGGAACTGATCATAATAAGAGTGATCAGTGTAGATCGAAACCGATACCTTGCGGCATTTGCAGACCATTGCATGTATGTACTGATCCGAAGCCGCGAAACCGATCGGATCAAAACGACGAACAGCGATAGGTTGTGACCGAAATCTGCAGAGACGACGAGAGCTCGCGAAGGTGCTTCAATGGAGGTTTTCGCTTCTTCACACACACAGCTCGAAATGTGAAGAAGAAGAAAGCTTCCTTCTTTTTTTCTTTTCTATTTTCTATATATATATTAATTTTTTGTTTTGGGTTGACCCGAATCATTTGGCTAAGAATCGGACCGAACCGAACCAGTCGGTTTTCAATATTTAGGAATCAAATTCCGGAGCGATGGAAGAATTCGAGTCGGTTATAACTGACACAATAGTTGTGTGGTTCTTCAATTAGAATCGAACTGAATCATCATAACATGACGGGCCTCTGTTTTGAGTTTAATTTGTGAGCTTAATCATACATTTGTACTTTATTTTCAAAATAATTGTCCAATTTCTTCATTTCGATCAAGTTGGAGTTTGAGTTTTGTTTTAATCCAAATTGAACATTCTGGAATAAAGAACATTCAAAATTTAATGCAATATTTAGCTATAAACTATACAAACAAGACATACATTTGAAATTGATGATTGTACTTTATATTTATAGACCATTTTTATTTATAAGAATTATATATGAGCCACAATTGACCAATTTACTAAAATATATAACCAAAATCAAAACCAGATGATTATCAACCATTCCCAATTTTTTAAATATGGTTTTGCATGTTCTTAGTTCAAAATAAACTCTCCTATTTAAGATTGTTCATGATTTTATAATCATACCAAACTGGTCTATGCGACTCTCAATTTGAAGAACCATATATATATATATATATAGGTACTTGTCGGTTTGATTATAATTGTTCATGACCACGGGCAGTTCTTCAGTTATAACAGGTTTGAACTAATTGGCTAGTCATCTTCGTGTTGGGCTTAATTTATGGGCCGTATTAAGCCTATTAAAATTATTTTCGAAAGTACGCAATTTTATTCTATGTAATGCTAAATTATGAACTATAAATTTTTTGGAAAGGTCATGTTCTACCCAACCCGAACCTACCCATTCTAGCCCAACCCAAGCCTATACAGTTACCAATCCACCCCTAACTAACTACCCCACACCCCAAACCCCCCAAACGAGGCATGACATGGCTCGAACACTCGACGAGGTCAGAAACGAGGCTACTTGAACCACTACAGTTAAACTATACATTTGAAATAAAAATTTATACAACCCAAACAAAACTTTTAGTTTAATATTGAGAATTGCTAATCTAAGATGAGTTCTTGTACTCTTTGCAACCTCAGAACTTCATTGAAAGGCTAAAACTCTATTACAATCAATCTTTTATATCTACCCTGAACAAAGAAAATAATCAGTCGAAAATATTAAAATTAGTAACAAAAGTTGAACGTTGTGTTTTAAATAACCTTCGGTTAAATTTTGTATGATTTAACCGCAAGTTTGATTTGTAAGAATAATATCTGAACCGTTATTGAATGGTTTTATACAATTATAATCACGGGAAGCATTCGAGTAAGAACCATGAGAACGAATATGGGACGCCATGTGACAGGGAGTCGGGTTTCATACTGTAACTTAAAAGTGAACCGTGTCGGGAGAATAGTGTAAAGAAGGAGCCGTGAAATTAGAAAAACAAATATATTATTTTCGGCGGTCGTGCCACGTGTCCTCCACTGCCAACTCAACGCACGCATGCCACGTGTCCTCTTCACGCTAGTTTTCATGATTCTCACGATAGGAAGATTCTCACCAGATTTCTTCTCGTACAATCAATATCCAACCACTATTCACATTTCTAAGTCTTTTTAGATGCAATTCTCAGTCATGATCGGTTCCACGTCCAAAATGAACACCTCTAACTATTCTTATGGGCTGGGCTCTGAAAGCCATTGATCTCCTTAAATATGGGCCCCACTAACGGGCCTTTATGGGCCTTCAGAAGTCCCTTTAAATATTCAAATTCACTAATAATTTTTTATTATTAAAATCGAAAAAGAAACAAAAACCCAAATTCGAGAGTGATTTGATTTGAATTGAATTGAATTTGAATTTGAATTCCTACGAGAAATTCAAATCCATCTTTCGTACGTTTTTTTCCTCTCTCTCTGTTTCGCAATCGGAGGAAAAAACAAAAAAAATCAAATTCTCTCATTTCAATTTCAAATCTCTCTCTCTCTCTCGCCGGAACCCTAACCCTAACCGTCGTGTCGCCGCCGATTCTCCGATCATGACCGCCGCATTGGTCCCGCAGGTCGCCGGAAGGGAGCTCTCGAACCCGCCGTCGAATGGAATCTCCAACCTCCGCTTCTCCAACCACAGCGATCACCTCCTCGTCTCGTCATGGGACAAGGTACTCGAAACCCTAGCTGCTCTGTTCCGTGCTGTTTTTGTTGCTCAATCTTTGGTTTGTTGTTGTTGATGTGGTGTTGGATTCGCAGACTGTGAGACTGTACGATGCGAGCGCCGATGTGCTGAGAGGCGAGTTCATGCACCCCGGGGCTGTGCTTGATTGTTGCTTTCATGACGATTCCTCGGGTTTCAGTGCTTGCACGGACTATTCTGTGAGGAGGTGAGGTTTTTGGTGTCCTTTGTTTTTGTTGATTCGTGTTTGGTTGGTGAGAAAGTGAGCTGGTTTGGCTTGGTCTTAGCATAAATGAAGCTTAAATTGCAATTTATGAAGAAATGGAGTGATTGGTAGATTCTAGTGTTATGAAACTGAGAGAACTTGATGAAATCGAGTTTTGGACTGAGTTTGAAAACTTGTTCTAGGTAGTTAAAGTTTACTGAGTTCTCAAGGATCGAAGTTGGCCAAATTTTATTTTTATTGAAAATGTTATATAATTTGTGTCTTTGTTTATAAAGTTGTTTGAATGTATCTTATTTTACTAAAATAGTGTAGTTTTTGTCTTTAATGTGATTTATATTAGAGTATATGTATATCTGATATTTATTTAATGCAAAACGAGTTTTGCCGTTTTCTCCAAACTCCTTATTTTTTGTCTCGAGTTCTCCTCGATTCTGAGTTTCATAACCTTGATATATTCAGTCGCTTTATGTATATTTGTTTTTCTGAATGAAATGTTGTTGTGTTATAGGCTTGTTTTCAACTATGGAAAGGAGGATATATTGGGAAAGCATGATGCACCGGTGCGCTGTATTGAGTATTCTTATGCGGCAGGTTGGTTCACTGTTTTTATGTATACAGCTCATATACTACTTGTCCTTGGTTTTGCTTTTTGAGCAAACTTTTAGCAGCCGCTATCGCAAAGAGGTAATGAATTCCATATTAGGAAGAAATGATTGAATAATGGTACTCTGAGCACTTGACTAATCACCAATCATGTCCAGTATCTCAGTTAATTGTGTAACCTTATACGTTAATGGAATAGTATGCGTATAACTATGAGCCTAATACCCGTTGACAGAAGTGTCAAATACTTATCAGACAGGTTTTGTCTGAGGGCCTATCTAAATTAAAACCATTGAGTCATCGAAGCTACTCGATATCATGTTTTGTTGCCTGTATATTACTGGAACATTTTCAACCAATGTGATAACTTTCCTCTGCTTGTTTCTTTATTCGTGCCAAATGAAACGGAATTGCAGTGGGTGATGGAAAACAGACAAAGAAGACTAATGGTATTAGTAGTCAGTTGTACAAAGATAACAGACCTGGTGACTTGGGCATGGTCTAGTCCATGATACATTGGTGCATGAAATCTGTTGCTGTGATAGGAAAAAATAAATTGGGTATAATCTATGGTCATCATTTGAAGATAGCACAGTTAATCCTGATCCTAAAGTGTCATGATATTTCATGCACAACTGCAACATATCAGTTTTCATGTTATTATCATACAAGATGGGAATATATGCCGATCTTATATCTCGTTCATTTAGACTTCAGCAGAAAATAGCAAACTCAGCTAGATTTGTTCATTATTTGTAAAAGCTGCACAACGTGTTACATTGTGTTTGTTTTCGTGCACTTCAGGGCAAGTAATCACAGGTAGTTGGGATAAAACAGTCAAGTGCTGGGATCCTAGAGGTGCGAGTGGGCAGGAGCGAACACTTGTAGGAACGTACCAGCAACCTGAGCGTGTCTACTCTCTATCTCTTGTTGGAAATAAGCTGGTAGTGGCTACTGCAGGAAGGCATGTTAATGTCTATGATTTGCGAAACATGTCGCAACCTGAACAAAGAAGAGAATCCTCGTTGAAATATCAAACTAGGTGTGTGCGCTGTTATCCAAATGGAACAGGTATGCTTATGAACTTCACTTTCTTTCAGTGATGAGCTTTACCTTTTTACAGTTATATCGGTCATTTTAAAAATTTAATTTTCAGGCCTATTCTATCTCTTGAGTTGAATGCCTGATCTTTCCTTTGGTTTTTACTTTTAAATATCTTAAATTTTCCTCACTAGAGAATGACAATTTATACTTTTAACGTTTTTCTTATCAACTCTCTGTACTTTCAGAGCAATAAGCTTTTAGATGAATATGTGGTTCATTCTTGCTGTTGTATGGTTATTTATCGTCAGATCTAACCGAGAGTACATTACACAGGATATGCTCTTAGTTCTGTTGAAGGACGGGTTGCTATGGAATTTTTTGACCTCTCAGAAGCCAGTCAAGCCAAAAAGTACGTGACATTTCTTTCACACCATTTGAAATCATAGGTTCTTGTAGGAAGATCACTACGTTTAATGATTAAATGCATATGAAAATTACTACATTTAGTGATTAAATGCAGGCATGTCATAGATGTTGTATAGAGATTTTTGTTTGTTTTACTGGATATTTATTGTTCCGAGCTCCATGCAGGTATGCATTCAAGTGTCATAGAAAATCAGAGGCTGGAAGAGACATCGTTTACCCGGTGAACGCCATCGCTTTCCACCCTATGTAAGTTGTATATGTTATGTTAACATTAATTTATTAAACGATCAAGTGCTCAAGGAATGAGAACAAAGCTTAATTATTCAGGGTTTAGCATATAGTATGTGATGAGTTTATTATGAAATGTTGATTGTGCCTTGTTAACCGATCTTCGCTTAACACTCGATCGATATGCAGCTACGGAACATTTGCAACCGGAGGTTGTGATGGTTTTGTGAATGTCTGGGACGGGAACAACAAGAAGAGGCTATACCAGGTATATATAACTTGTTCATCGTGTCACTTCTCTTTACGCATCCCTTGTAACAAGCAAACATGCCCAACCATAATTTCCATTTTGCCCGTTTGTGACAGTACTCAAAATACCCGACAAGCATAGCAGCACTGTCGTTTAGCAGAGATGGCCGTCTCTTGGCCGTGGCCTCCAGCTACACATACGAAGAGGGAGATAAACCGTAAGAGCCTCCTTTTCACTTCATTATTTTTTGAGATACTTGCAAAAGCTAGAGATGACAAAAATCCCCGAACTCGACGGGGTAGGAACGGAGATCGCTTAATCATCCTGAACTTGCCCCATTGCCTTCCTATAGAGATGAAAAATACTTTGAACTCACCCTGTTGCCATCTCTAGCAAAAACCGGCGATGCAGTACCCACTTTTGTAGGGAGTGTCGTGCAATACGTTTATTGCAAAAACTTACCGTGAACTTGTCCTTTCTTTACACCGTTGACAACACCGTCACAACAATCGAAAAGACAAACACCTTTCAAATTTATAAATTACACGTAAAAGGTCGATATTTTGCCATATTGACAAAATTGGAGATCACGTGACTCTCACATGACCCAATTTCCATCACTTTTGCAGGGGTCTGATAAACTGCGAAAAGTTAGATAGTTCTCTCTAACCTATGTCCTTTTTTGCAGTCACGAGCCCGACGCGATATTCGTGCGCAGTGTCAACGAGGTTGAGGTGAAACCGAAACCCAAAGCGTATCCGAACCCCCCTGCGTGAGTTGTTTCTGCAAATGCGTATCGCCGATGTTATATATGGTTCCGATGACACTTAGTCGTTTGTGTTCATTTCCTCTTTTGGCCATAGAATTCTGAAACTGTTTTAGCTCATTTGTGAAGATTTAGACTGTTTTAAATCTTCATCTTCTGTGAACAAAACAAAACAACAGTGTCTCAATACAAAACATGTGTGTTGTGTTTAAGGTTGTATCCACGTACCAGTTTATTGCAAAAAAAACCATCTGTAGAATTGAAAATGATGGTTTTGCCCTCGAATAGAGGTTACAAAAAAAAAAACGGCGGTCGACTTTTGGGATGGCAAAAATCTCCGAACCCAACATAATCTCAGTGACGGAGATCGCTAAGTTTGCAAAGTACTTGGACAAAATTTTGCCAAAAAATGATGAAATTGAAGTTGAAATTAAAAATAATAATGTTTTTTTTCTCCTTTAGCTCGCTTATTTTTCTTTAACTGTCGAGTTGGTCTGACTCCTCTAAAATTTTGTATCGTCAAGCCACGGGCCACTAATAATCAATCAAAAAGAAGAGGACACCGAACAAGGTCAAGCTTTAATATTATCACTTAACTTAAAAAAAACTTAAAACTCCAAGAATATTCTCATCATTTTTGGACAAAACTACACATTTTGCAAAAAAAATTTGTAAGTTCACAATTTGTATTTTCGTCTTTTCACTTCATCTAAGTGTAGCCCTTTATAATAAACATGATTAACCCATACACCCAGTCCCTGCAAAAGCCAGACTGTACACATCGAGTTTTTACAATTATCCACCCCGGTAAATTAAAGTACCGACGAGCGTGTATTCATTCACCCGAGTTGAAAACTATACGTGCAATACATAAAAACCCTTCATATGCGGTCGAGCCTAAATCAACCGTACAATTCAAGAACATGGACGACGACGATGCAGTTCTGAAACCAACGAGAGCACGAAACTTATGGTGATGGTTTGGGAGAGATAGTAGATGTGTCGAATCCAAGTTTTCTTGGATAAACTTTCCCTTTCATATCTTTAGTCTTTGTCTGCAAAAAAGAAAGAAGTTAGTAATATACGTATAAGATAATTGCACAAAACGGCTGTGGAGTACTGTGTTTTTTCCCAGTGTTGTAAGAAACGTTTAGGCGCCGGTTAGTTGGAGACTATATCAGATTATAGGATCAGGAATTAATCAGAAACTATATCAGATTATAGGATTAATTGGAAATTATAGAGGATTTGTTGGTTGCTACAAGTGGACCCTAAACTGAAACGGAACGACATTGGTATCAAACCCGGAAATTAACCGATCCGGTTTTGTTGGCTGCTACACGCAGGCGCCTCATGGACATCGATTTGTGAAGATCAATAGCTGGTATCAACCCACCTATGGTGTATTAAACAACTATCTCTGGTTTACTTGGTTAACCGCGGTTTTGTATATATCAAACCCGGAAATTAACCGATCCGGTTTTGTTGGCTGCTACACGCAGGCGCCTCATGGACATCGATTTGTGA
>JAYMTP010000356.1:0-36185 GCA_036897365.1 Geranium brycei | reverse complement strand
GGTGCATTGGTCGGGTACGGGTCTCCAAGCCTCCACCCGTGTATGAACGGGTGGGTCCGTTTTCCAGTCGGGTGGGTGGAGACCCGACCCGTGGACACCCCTAGATTTCTATACGTGGTTCATAATCTACAACGAAGAATTATAAACATATTTAGTGTATCTTTCATACTTTTATCCGATATGATATATGTGTGTGTGTATATATATATATATATATATATATTTCAAACATCATTATTGGGAGGAAAACGTGCTACTTGTATTCAAGAAAGATGACTCGGGGAAGAGACGTTGCAGTGGTGGCCATAATGCTAATTGGCTTATTGCTTCTTCATTCCAAGGTGGCTCATGCAGCCACCTTCACAGTAGGGGATGATGCTGGTTGGTCTCCGAGCGTCGGCCCATGGACCGATGGCAATAAGTTTGCACCGGGAGACACTCTAGCGTTCAATTATGACCCCGCAACATACAACGTCCTGAAGGTGGACAAGGCAGGATTCACTTCATGCACTCCTGGGAGTGGCCAAACATTCAAAACAGGGAAAGATGAGATAGTACTTGAGAAGGGTTGTAACTTCTTTATCTGCAGTAATAAAGAAAGCTGCCAGTTAGGCATGAAAATTGATGTTTCTGCTAAATCTTGAATGAATTAATAGTCCAAACATTATTATTATGAGAATAAAAGTTTAAATAAAATCATTATTATTTTGATGTAGTCGCATTCGAGTACACGTTCATGATATATTTTAGATATATTTTCTTCTCGATATTGTTTATTTTTCCATTTTAGTATACCCATATCATTTCACGGATTCTTGAGTGCTCGTCACACACGTATAAGTCAATTCATGATGCATTTTGAGACTATGGAGAAGGGGTACTTGTTGTGGAAAAAAACAACGCCGACGAATATGCCATTACCAAATTGTCTGTGCCGCCTACAAAACTTGTGCATATGTAAATCCTATCGATAACTCAGAAGTACCTATTACAACATGTTTTTGGAGTGTTGTTAAGAGAGAGGTGTTGAAGATTACATGAGTTAGGAAATTCCAAATTAAGATTATTATTTCATCTAAAACATAACTGAGTTATGATGTTGCAACAAAATAACTTATTCGGATAATCATGTGTAGAAACTAAAATATCGAGTAATTATCTATTTGTGACTAATAGTTAAAGAGTAACTATATGCATTTTATCATAAAATAAATAAATGTTGTAGAGTTGAGTATACTTTTGAGAGTGGAGTAGAAAAAATATCAAATTCTTGTATCATATTAAAATTTAGACTAACTAAAAAATCCAAACAAATAAACAAATATTAAAAGATGTTTTCTATGCAAGGTGTCATGTGTGTAATTTTATCCAAAAATAAAGAAATATTCTTAAAATTAATTTCTTTAAAAAATGAAAGTTTCCATTTCTTTTTTTATTTAGTTTCGTTTCTGTCTCAATATTGTTGTAATTTGATCAAAACTGTTTTGCTTATTGCAAATTTGTCAGAAGTATTACTCAATCAAACTATTTTCTTTTTAAAAAAGATTAACTACCACCTAACATTTGCTGATAATTGTTTATTGCATTTTATATGTAAATAAATATATCAAACTATTTTTAAATGTTAGGTGGAGTTGACCGTATATAGATATCTGAAAACTAATTAAAAATTAATTTTAATTATTCAAGTCAATATAAAATTAATTAAAGACTAAATCGAATATTAGTCGAGCTGTCGAGGATTTTTAAAGCACTTATAGTATGAAGATGAGACAACAGAGGAAAATGATAAGTAAAATTACAATTTAGACCAATCTTTGACTTTACATAATGTGAAACACAAACCATCATTTTTTACACATGCAAAAACATGTTCCTCAAAAACCATACTTTGGACAAGCTCTGCAGACCTGCGACCAACACAATTTCGATGTCCGGATCCATGTCGATCCGGTCAACGAGCTTCGTGTTTACAATGAGATTGATCAGTGAGTTCTTGGGCGATCAATGACTATTCCCTCTTATCTTCTTCTTCTTCTTCTTCTTCCTCCTCATCGTCTTCAGAATCTTGATCGATGTGGATTCTTCCGTTTCTCTCGTGCTTGACTAGATTGAGATTGCCCTCGGATCTCCCCTTGGTTAGGGGGCGAGACTCTTCGTCGTCGAGCTCTTCCCCTACTTCTTCCGAGTAGGCGTACCTGCGCGAGTTCCACGTAATGAATTATGAGAAATGGAGGGAAGCTCCATATAGTGTTAGAATATGCATTGAATCGAGGCTGAACCCACGCTGGCTGACCGGGGGGTCGAGGGGTAGTGCCCCTACATTAGGGTTGGGGGCAAAGTGGCACTGATGAAACGGTGGTCTCTTTGATCTTTAATTTGATTTATTTTCCGATTAATTCCACATTAGTTCCTAGAAGCAGTGTTCTGAAAAATGCTAGGCGCTAGTCGGGCGGAGAGAGTCTTTTAGAGACTAATCGGGAATGAATCGAATAATAAATCGAATTGAAGAATAAAATAGTGGTCTAGTTGACCTTGAATGAACCCACACTAACCGGGGTCAAGAAATATGGTCCCCCAGTCAAATTTTGTAATTTAATTTTTTAGTGAAATTATTTTATAAAAAAATTAATTCTTAACTTCATGGGCAATTTTGTACAAATAACACATTTGTCATTAACAAAGTATACAACACACTTTTGCAATAAGAATTCCTCTCCTCTGCCTATCGACACATTTAACACATTTTTGGTAACCCACTTAAAATCTAGTACACTTGTGTTCCTTAATTTCCAATTCTATGTTTATTTTCCGCATATTATCTCTCTCTCGTTACACCATAATATAAGGCAAGTTCATCTTCGTAAAGTTCAGGATTCAGGAAAGTGTCGTGTGGTTTATTTCAGCAATCCCTCGAGCAACATCAGGAAATTTGAAATTTACCACAGCTACACATACCTTTGAGAGTTTTGAGATGGTGCCCAGAGGAAGCAAATCACACAAAGCAACGCAAACGCAAGAACGTCCCAGAAAGCAGTGACGATCCAAGCACTCTGCCATCTTTCGTTGAAAGGATCCGTCGCTTTGAAGTAGACCTGCAAGACAGTCGCGAGTCAAGTGAGAACGCTAAACGTGTATGATGTATCTCTCGCCTAATGAACCCGAATAGGCGTAGCAAGCTTCACTGAAGGCCACAGAAACCTGTAAAACTGAAATAAACTATGAACTAATTCTGTTTTCTATCAGCAAAACAATATCAAAAGTAGGAGCAGGTTGATTGTCTATTTTATCGAACAATATTCTTGATTCATACTCCAAACAATTTTCAATAGTCACTATACAAGCATGTAAGTATGCAAGAACTCGTTTACCATAATTTAGCAATTCAATTTTCTGTACATGGGCCGCATAAAGCAAGTCACCACAACACATTTTTTTGGTTTTCTATATCTTGTGTAAGAGAATGCTTGACGGACCATCCCGGGGCATCTGGTCTTCAAGATCATGAAAGCCATTTCAGAACAATATAGGATTTTGATCTTCAATCATGGAAGATGAATAATTTACTCAAAAATAATATATTGTCTTGATTTGGAAAGATAGACGGCTATATGAAATGCCTTAAAATTTGATCAGACCCACAAGCGCCATAACATGAAGTATGGAAAACAAATAGCTTACACATCCACGAATACTATATGTTAACTTCTTTAAAACCAAAAATACTCTAGACGAGAAGCCATACCTCATACGCTATCCAAGCAACCGAAGAGACGACTGTAACAGCTAATGCATTTGAGAACTTCCTATATACATCCAACTTCACAGAACTCCTCTTCGCCTGCATATATAAGATTTGAAGGTTTGTAATTAAAAACCTCAAAAAAAGGCAAAACATAAATCTGAAAAACAAATGGAAGGAGAAAAAAATGAACCTGTAGTTGCTCTAAGGTTTTGGAGAGAGAAGTGAAAATCCACAATATTAAAAATGCGTCAAGGAAAGCGTCGGGGAGGACAAGCAAGAGCCTAGCTCTTCCAGATATGTCGTTGATGGTTCCCACATACTCGGTGATATCCAACAACTCGGATGCCAAAAAGTAAGTCACCCCGATAAGTAGCACTTTTGAGGTAAGACCGCCAAGAGTTGGTCTCATGACACCATAACCCATTGAAACGGAGAGTATAAGTAGGCGTGAGAGCGTTTTCCTAATAGCTCCAATTGTCACAACCCATGTAGTGACTGCAACTGGCCTTATCCCCGTATCGTTGAAATTTACATACTCGAAGTACCAGAGGATCATCTCGAACAATCCAAGAGCAATGACCGATGTGATGCAGTGTTGAAGCTGCAATACATCTTTCCAATATTTCACATATTGAGAAAACCAAATGACGCTTAGAAAAAGATAAGCGAGCGCCATGAACACATAGAACTTCATTAGCGGGGCCATCCTACCCGGTAAGTAACCATCGGGGTTTTTCCACAAGGTCTTCCCACTCATTGTCAATCCCTTGAGTTTAGAATCACATGATATGAAGAACAAGTTGTACATTCCAGTTTTTGTGATCCCAACCCTAGTAGTGTCATCCATATGCGTAGACAAGGATTTACCGCTGAAATGAACATTTAAAATTATAGGCCAGTTGGTATCGGTTGCAGAAGGCCTCCGAATTACTTCACCCTCCTGGCAGCCCTCGAGCTTAGCGAGATCGGGGGTGCAACATATAGATCTTTGTCCACCATAAGCAGAACCGCCAATGTTGTCCCGATCAGCTGCTTCGAAAACTATTGCTTGTATCAAGCCTGTATTGTGCTCTGTGTCCTTGTGCTGGCCAGCAGCATCGTTACTTCTCTGGAAGGTGATGTTCTCAAATCTATATCCATTTTACATAGGATCAGAATGAAAACATAATAGTGTATGCATGTAAATAATTCCGAAATCTACTAATCTCCCCAAGAAAATTTGCAAGGCTACATTCATCATTTTCTAAGAGAACACAAAGAATAAAGCTAGAAATCTGAAACTTAAATAGTATTCCCCATTGTTACTTTCTCTCAGCTTTCCTGGTCATGAAACAGAAACACACAATCCATTCAAACGACTCAGAAATTTAAGATATGAGCAAAACCAAAAACGTCCTGAAACCCAAAACCCGAGTATCATCTCAAATCTGTTTCCACTTCACATAACAGGATTCAGAATGAAAACACATTAGTCTACAACATATGAAAATAATCAAGCACACAACATAAAGCTAGATATCAAAATTTTAAATAGCATTCTCCATTGTTACCTTCTCTCAGCTTTCCAGGCAACCAAACAAAAAAAAAACACAATCCCTTCAAACGACTCACACGAAAAAAGTTATGAGCAAAACCAAAAACAACCAGGAACCTAAAATCCGATTCAGTTTAGCATCTCAAATCTATTCCCATTTTACATCTCAGGATTCAGAATGCTAACACAATAGTCTACATATGAAAATAACTAGGAAAAGAAATGCTAATTGCTCCAAGAAAATTTACAGGGATACATTCATCATTTTCTAGGAAATCACGCAACATAAAGCCAGACACAGGAAAATCTAAAAGCATCCTACATTATCACATTCTCTCAGCTTTCCTGGTCACCAAACAGAAACACACAACCCCTTCAAACAACTCAGAAAACCAAAAGCCAACAACAACCCAAATCACATTCAGGCACAAATCACACTTCCAGTCTCATCAGATCTAGTCCATTTCCCACCCAAACCCACCTCAATTTCACTCCAACCTCACACACCCACAAACACAAAAACTAAAAAAAAAAAACACAATAGTATATACATGAAAACAATCAGTAAAACTGCTAATCTGTCCAAGAAAATTTGCAGGGGGGCACATCCATCATTTTCTAGGAAAGCACACAGCATAAAGCTAGACACAGGAAAATTTAAACAGCATTATCCACTACCACATTCTCTCAGCTTTCTTGGCCACCAAACAGAAACACAACCCCTTCAAACAACTCAGAATACCAAAAGCCAACAACAACCCAAATCACATTCAGGCACAAATCACAATTTTGAACCCCACCCACTTCCAATCTAATCAGATCTATCCCATTTCCCACCCAAACCCACCTCAATTTCACTCCAACCTCACACACCCACAAACACAAAAACTCAAAAAAAAAAACACAGATTGAGCAAATTCGAGACTGAGACTGAGACTGAGTCTATACCGAATAAAGGAACCGGAGGAGGAGGCGACAATGCCCTCGCTCCCGCCGGAGAGGAGAAGCGCATTGCCCACATCCCTGAACTGTTCGTCGCTGTAGAGGTGGATCGAGGCGTAGCTGGAGCTCGCAATGGAGGCTATTAGTAGCAGTAACAGAGTGGGTCTCGCAGCGAAAACCATGGCGACGAAGACGGTCTCGCCACGACCACGAGAGAGCCGAGAGATTGAGTGTAGATCGGCGAATTTGTAGTCTCTGAGAGTGTAAGTGAAGCAATGTCGGTGAGACAGTGATGCGTCACCGCACGGAAATTAATAAATAAACATTTAATTACGTGTCGTTATGTGATTGGTTGTCATTTTAATCGGGATAGCTTTGAAGGTTGAATTGACTATATTGCCCTTAACTATCTATCGAATTTAGAAGACGCTGCCACTGACACCTTCACTTTCGCTGAAACAGAGCAAGCTCCGATTCAGTCTACAATGGCGTCGAGGAGCTACCTATGGGAGATATCTTGTAAAGGGTCAAGGTTAATTACCCAGATATTGAAACCATAGTGCTCAAAATTGAAACTTGGCTTCTCGATCTTGTCAAATCCCAACCTATCCAAGTTCAGAAAACCAAATTTGTTGCAGAAACTATTGCTGACCGAACCGATCGATTCGGTTTTAAGAAAAAGAAACTGAAACCAACTGATCGAGTTTCGAATGTCGGTTTTGAGGACGGTTCAGATTGTTATGAACCAAATTTATGAAATTCCAATGATTTAGACTACTTTAAATTATTATTTAATTTATCAGTTTTTGTCCGGATGTTTTTGAACCAACTTTCATAATATTTTTATATTTTGCACGAATGTTGACTTATTATTTGACTTATTTTTTGGTCAGATTAATAAGAGTAAATGACTTAAATAAACCATGTGTTTAGATTGATGGCTTTTTAGTTCGATTTAATTTATCATGTGTTTAAATCGATCAGTTTTTAATTCGGTTTGAATTTTTATAGGCTCTGATTTTATAAACTAAAATCGAATCAAGAGAATTTCAATTTGGTTTGATTTTGAAACGAACCAATTCAATTTTTTTCAGTTTAAACATTTTCGGGTCGATTTTATTAATTCGATTATTTGGACACCCATAGCAAAACGGCTGCTTCACTCACAAGAAGGAAGATGTTGAGATTCTATCTGATTTCTTACTTATTTCCTAATATTTCTATTTAGGTTATCATTTTATGCATACAAATATATAAATTAGAGGATATTTGTTTGTTTAGTCCAACATACTTATTATGATATAAATACATACTCTTCTTATGAATTGAATTTCAGCTGTACAAAACGCGAAGAAAAATAAGTTAAACATGTACAAAGACGAAAGAGAAAAATTAAGTTAATCTCACGTGCAACTAATTGAAAATAACAATAGTGTATATAAATAGAAGGTCAGTCACACCTAATTAATAATGTTGACATTCTAGTTATGGAGACCGACTCGATATATATGACTCACTTTTACAGAAGAGTTCTTCGCAGATTGATTTTTAAGTTCAAATTCTTATATTACCCTTGGTTAACTATCAATTCATAAACAAGTTGTCATGGACATATTTTAGTCAACTCAAATTTTTGAACATTTCAGTTTTTAACGCAGTATCATATAATAGTGAAAATTTCATGTTCGAGCCGTAACCCTTAATGAGGAGTGTAACTCTCCATTCAGGATTTTTCTCGCTCTTTTGTAATATAGTTTTTTTTTATTCGATATGTATACTCGACTAATGGCGTGTAAATTTTACCATCCACAACTTGTCAGGTGAGAATCACAAAAAAAATTTCATATGTTGGGTGAGTGACGGGTCCAAATTATTCAACCCACGTAATCACAGGCGAGTGAAATTTTGATGTGAATAAGCGATAGCATTTTATTCAATCTTTCATTCTCATTACATCACAAAATTTATATTAATACTAGCGATGATTATCGTCGTCTTTATTTATATACATGGTATGATATGATAGCATTATCTATTTATTTATTTAGCTGAGACATCAATTTTCATGCCTCCCTGGCAATGCCCGGGAATGCCGCAGATGAAGAAGTTGCATCCCTTGTCAAGCACTATCTCATCTTTCCCCGTTTGAAACTTCTGACCATTCACAGTACAACAGTTAGTGTACCCTGCCTTGTCCACCTTGATGACGTTGTGCTGTGCCGGGTCGTAGTTGAACACAAGAATGTCTCCCGGTGCGAACGTCTTGCCTTGAGGCCATGTCTGCACGTTCATGTTCCAACCAGAAGCATCCCCTACCGTGTAGGTGGCTGCACGAGCCACCTCAGAGTGAAGAAGTAATAGGCCAAGAAGCATTATGGCCACCACTACACCGTCTCTTCCCTGAACCATCTTTCTTCAACACGATTTTTCTGACAATGATATTTGAACCATAAGAGTCTCATATTAAATAAATGTATAAACAAACATATTAGATAAGATTAAAAATCTTTGCTGCTGATTATGACCCACGTGCAGAAGTACAGTTCTATATGGTTGGTCTGGAAAGTCTGAGGTTGGGACATTGATATTTATTCACATAAGGTTGATGATAGCATAATCGAACACAAATCTCGATGCATAACTTGATGGGACAAGGGACTGAATTAAGGCGTAAATAATATATCATCCCAATATCACAATACGTGCAATATGATCTAATTATTGAGTAAATCAATAGTTAATATATGCTTAACCCAATTGATTCGAATGTATTAAGAGTAAACAAATCACCAGAAACACACCTTATTGTTTCAGATCAAAATGATTGATAAGACAAATAATGACGATTTTTCCCTAATTTCTAGCGTTTTCTTGGAAACCAAACGCAAATGTAGCCAAATCAGTGGACAAAAACGATAGGCCAAAACTTAATTACCGCAAATGGGTATTATGCAATACAACCACACGAATCAATTATTTTAAAAATAGGTTGGCTACGGACAATGGTTGAGTATCATGTGCATTTTAGACCGGAATCGGTTCTGAACCAAGAATTGTAGTCGAAAAATCAAGAACCGTGGTTAATGATTTGGTTTTGGGTGTGAATTTGAGAGAACCACTCAGTTTTGGTTTGGTTTTAATTTTTAAACCCATAACCATCTGTTATACCGGTAAGAACTGGATCGGTTTCGTTCGCGCTGTCAAGTATCCAACTCTCATCTACCCATGTGTGCTACTTATCTTTAATTATTATTTTGTTTGCAAACTTTATATTTCGATTGAGCTGCAATAATTAAATCTTAGCATTAATATTTCGTTACTAATTTAATTTATAGTTGCACATTTTAAAAAAATTGGCGATAAATTGGGCTTTAATTCATCCAACCTGACATATAAATCGAGCATAAATTAAAATTCACCAACTAGTTCCAACCAGGTGGAACCAGAAAACTGAACCAGATAACCACATTCAGATCCAGACCGTTTGCTCACATAACAGTTTCATATATGGTTCTAATCATTAAAGAACTACATGATCAAGTTCGGCCCGATTCCCAAACCGTGCCCATCCCTATTCTCGACTAGATTTAAGAAATATATATTTCCCAATCTTATCTTAAAATATATTAAGTAGAAAACCAAAATATGATCATCTCGATTCTCAAAATATTAAAGTTTGTTTTCATTCAATCATACGAAATTAAAACATTATGTCACTGTACGCGAGGGATACGCCAGCGGTTTGAGGCTCACGCCTCTTATCAAGAAGTTGTGAGTTCGAACCCTAATGAGAACGGGCTAATCGGTAAATTTTCCCAATCTTTAATAAAAAAAAGTTACTCAATGACATTTCATGAAGTAGGTAATTTTGTAACTGATATTTTTTTTACTAAAGTCAAGATCAGAAACTGTTTTATTCTATTATTTACTATTATTTTCCCTCTAGAATCAATGGGCATTTCATGAAATTTGATGCATGGGCTTAATTATCTACCAAAATAAATATGAAACTATCATGAGATAGTTTTGGCCATTGCTATATCATCTTCTTCCTCTTTCCTCTTCACCATTGATGCCTCATTAAGCTAGCTCTAAAACTCATCTATGCCATATTCAATTCTATGTAAGTAATTCTTTTACCGTAAAACTATCATCTCGAATGTTGATACATGCGGGTTCTTCCTTTGGATACTGACAAAGGGGTTAAAAGACCGATAGCACAGTTTCTCAGAGATCGGTCAAGAACGGGGAGTTTTTCTGATTTGCTGATAAAAAGAATAAAACTATCATCTCAAACATTTGATAGTTTAGAACTGTGATCATCATATCGAGAATCCAAGAACTTTAATGATTTTCGAGTTATTTATCTACATTTTTAGTATCATGAGTTTCTACATATCATTTTAAAATGAAGTTTCGGTTTTTATTCTCTTTTAAATTGATATTAATCTTTCAATTTCTAGATTTTTTGTTTATAATAGATAATCTCTTATACGTTGATTGAATTATAATTAACAAAATTTACAGCGCTCTCGCTCGTATACATAGGGATTAAAAACATTTTAAAATATATTCGAACACTTGTTCGTCGCGTATATTCTTTGTAACAATTAAATATATAAACTTTAATAGCTTACCATAATTTACAAAATTTAACAAAGCAGTGTAACAATTAGTTAAATTTTGAGTTTTTATTTATCAGTTTGAACTTATAGAATCGAGTATATTAATATGATTTTTGTAGGAAAAAAATCCAACAAAAATGCCAAAACAAGGACCTTGTGGGCATTGTGGAACTCATAGTGAGTGTTTTTTTTCTCTATTCAATTAATTTTCAGATTTTTTTCTAAAAATTAAATTTTGTATGATGTAAGTCGATGTGACTCGAGTAGTCACTATCGCAAAATCTAAACACTTGATCACCTGAATATTCACAGACACACCATTGTGGAGAAATGGGCCAAAGGAAATGCCAATATTGTGCAATGCTTGTGGCTCAAGGTGGAGAATAAGGGCCACTCTTCAAGACTATCTCCCCCATCAGCACTCTCACTCACCCTCTTCGAGCTTCCCTCGAAAACATCGACCCAGGCGATTTATATCCGATTCATTTACTTCTCGTAGGATTGTTACTCGCCATGTCAGTAAAAGGAGACGATTCGACATGAGTTTGCTCGAGAATGGTATTTTGGAGAGTTCTTCGGCCGATCCTTGGTACTGTTATTGCTATTCAACTGATGACGACGACGACGACGACGATGATTACGAAGGAATCGAATATTGTAATGGTAAGTGCAAAAATCCCATCAGGTTTCTCATTTTTTATATGAATGTGTATAATTTTTTTGTTAAGTGTCACATCGAGAATATATGGATCTATTCATTAATTTTTATGGAATAATAATAATTCGAGAAATTTTAATTTATTTATATGTATAAAGGTTCGAACTTAGAACCTCGCCTATGAGTGTTTATAGTCCGGTTTTAAATGTATCCACCTCAGAACCGATCATAAATCAAATTTTTGGCTCTTAAAAAATGAAATCAAATCCATCAGGGTTAGATTTTTGGTTTAATTCGGTCGACTTTGTTCAATTCGATATTCATAATTTGTTTCTTCAACTTTTGGCATGTTTTTGACTTATTTTTGTTGACTTAATATTTATAGCCCTAATTTCAACAAATTTAAGCCAATAACAACCCACACAAAAAAAATTAGTCGATTTTTAGTTTGATTCGATTTTGTATAATAATTTCACCTTTGTGAATCAAAACCGAACCAATCTGAATTTAGTTTTATCTCTAATTCAACTAAACTAAATTGGTCCTATCCGGTTCAGTTTTATTCGCTTCGTTTCTGTTTGATCTGTTCAATTTTTTTCGAGCAGTTCTAAGTCCGTTTAGGCAAAAGCAGTGTTCTAAAATTTCTGATTTGTCTGATTAATCCCCCTTTAATGTATGACTAGTCCCCGATTAATCCTATATAATTTTCGATTAATCATTCACATCGGTTTATTTTACAATCAATCCCCAAAGGTATACTTCGTTGGACTAGCGCCTAACATTTTTTAAAACAGTACTGTGCAGAAGTGAACTTCTTACCACTTAACCCAATCGATCTTGATTTATTTGCAGGCAGAGGCAAATCAAGGTACTCGAAACCCGAGAACGTTAACAATGTTGGTCATCGTCATTCTTCAAGAGCAAGAACACAAGAACATGGAACCATGGACAAGCTAGAGAGGGACTTGCAAAACATTTTGGAGACCCAGAAAGGACCTTCCATTGATTCTCATGAAGATGTGCTTCTCTACAATGTCAACAGCCATTTCTGCTCCGAAAACGAAATCGGCCTCGGTGGTGTGCTTCTTCAACCTCCGGGAGAGTGAAGGTGTCGTGTCGGTGGCATGGTTTTGAAAATTTGACGGTTTAAAAGGAAATTTGGTCGATTAAATTGTATATTTGTTAGTCAGAATAACAATGTTGGGCTCGTACAATATACAAATGCTCGATAGGGATGGGCATGGTTCCAGAACCGGGTGGAATGATTCTTGAATTTTAGGAATCAGAATCTTAACTGTTTGGTATGGTTCTGAACTGTTTGATTTCAGTTTGGTTCTTCAATTTCAACCAATTAGAACCGATTGATTTCAAGTCTTGAATTTTTGTTTGATTTATGGTAGAATTATACGATTTTAGGCTCGATTTAGGGCTAGAACTTAAAACTTGCAATTTTGAAAAATAGTAAAGGAAATCAAATGTTATAGTTTAAATACTACAACACAATCGATACGTAAAGTTTGCAATTTAAATATTACAATCCATTCAGTTTTGGTTCAATTCTGGTTCGGTTTTGCCAACATAACCGGTAGTTTTGGCTTTTGAAAACCAAAACTGAACCCCAATTGATTGATTCCCTCAAAATTAAAACTAAAACCAAACCATTATCCAATATTTTCAATTTCTTAGTTATTATTCGACCCGATTTTAATAGAGATCATTTACAGGTCCAAAATGTCAACCAATAAAGTCACATGCCCACTCATATAACATTAATTAAATTAAATTTTAATATAAATTAATAAATTTTATTTTTGTTTTTAATCAATGAATATTTAATAGTCGAACCAAACTCGATTTTGAATATATTTTTTTACTACCCTAGCCTAACTGGGCAATTTCCTTTGACCAGCTTGAGCGTGACCTAATTGTTGGCACTGCTCGCTCTCTGGCTTCAGACCAGGGTTCGAGGCTCAGCACGATATTTAGGTGGAGTGGGTTTAAGAGTAGTTAGAGAAAGTGATGTAATATTAAAAAAACAATTTCCTTTGTAATAAATATCGACCTGATCAGTTTGAAAAAAAAATTAAACTCAATTCGAATAGCTTACACTTCTAATATATTTGGACTTGGAAAATAACATGGTATATTGATTCTAGCCCAACCGTTCAATATTTAATAATTCTCTAGAGTTTATTATTTTATAATATAATGAATATTTGTAATGAAAATTGAACAAATCGAACATAGCTGAATTTGAGCTCAATTATTTTTTCTCGATTCGACCTCAAGCATGTTTATTTTTTCGGACAAACTCGATCTTAACCATACCTAAAATATAAATTAAAATAATTTTAAAATAGGATACAAAAAAATAGCATACATATCGTTTTGTCCACTCAATTGGCGATACTTGCGTTTGGTTACCGAGAAAACGCTAGAAAAGTGGTGAATATAAGTTCGTATTTCTCCTATTTAATTGTTTGTCATTTTGAAGAAATACACAAACTAATTCTGCTCCTAATCATTGTGATATAAAACAATAAGGTGTGTTTCTACCTGATTTTGATTTCTTCATCAAATTTAGTTCATTGATTTCAATTGGGTTAAACATACATTAGTTATTGATTTACTCAATAATTAAATCGTATTGCATGTATATTGTGATCTTGGGGTAATACGGTAATTATATTCATTTCTCATCGTGGCGAATGAACATTTAGAGTTGAGTCGTTTATGCTTTGATTCTTCTGACGCGCAAAACCCAAATTGTACATATAAATGTGACACGACCTTGTAGGTCGAGACTGACTGCATATACTAGACTTCTACACGTTGGTCATATTTTTCTTGTTTTTATCCGATGTAATATGAAACTCTTATACTCTTAAGTAATGTTATTGACAGGAAAACGTGCTCTACTCGTATTCAAGGAAGATGGCTCACGGAAGAGACGGTGTAGTCGCGGCCCTGATGCTCCTCGCCCTTTTGCTTCTCCATTCTGAGGTGGCTCGTGCAGCCACCTACACGGTGGGGGACGCTTCTGGTTGGAACATGAACGTGCAGACATGGCCTCAAGGCAAGACGTTCGCTCCGGGAGACATTCTTGTGTTCAACTACGACCCAGCACAGCACAACGTCATCAAGGTGGACAAGGCAGGGTTTACTAATTGTTGTACTGTGAATGGTCAAAAGTTTGAAACAGGAAAAGACGAGATAGTGCTTGACAAGGGCTGCAACTTCTTCATCTGCGGCATTCCAGGCCACTGCCAGGGAGGCATGAAAATTGACGTATCCACCAAGTGATCAGTAAATAATGTTACCGTGTATATAAATAAATAAAGATGATGGTAATCATCACTAATTACTACCATAAATTGTGTGATGTGATTATAATGAAAGATTGAATAACATATTTTATATTTTTCTATTACGTAGACTTGGTTTAAAAGTCATGTTTTGACACAAACCCGTTTAATTTCTAAAAAATTATAATATATATTTTACCATACATCCAAACACAAATATATATATCTCTATACCATTGATTCAAAATGATCAAGTTAATCTTCAAATACAAAATTGATTTACACCCAAAAGAACAACCATTCATACCTCAAAACAATATTAGTCAAATCGATCGATTTTGGGCTATAAACATAAAATTCTAAGATGGAGAAGGAAAAATGTATTCAACGAAAGAAAAAAGAAGAAGAAGCAATGTGGTCATTGATCTCTTCCACCTCCTCGAAGAATCACTGCACCATCGGGAGTGATCTCAGAGAGGATACAGAGTCGAGCGAGCGAGTGAAACTTAAATTATACTAGAGGTGGGTTTGGAAGGTCTGTGAAAATGGTCGGGGAAGACGAATTTCTAAGAAAAACCCTCCTCAAAAACCATATGCATTGAAAACGGTCGGGGAAGAAGGGGCAATTTAGTCATTATTAAAAAATATCAGTCGTACGGAGTGAAATTTAAAATTAGTTAAGATACCGACAAAGAGAATTTTTTAGTCATAGGTAAGACCGCAAGAATGTGAAAATGATGCATAGTTTTTTTTTTTTTGAAAAACAAAATGATTCATAGTTGGTAAAGTAAAATAATATCGAAGGTCTATTATATATGCATTTTTTATCTATTAAACAGTAACTTAATTTAAGGGATAATGATACTTTGTTACATCTAACTATAGCGAAATGACACTTTCATACCCTAACTATTTTTCTCTATTTTTTAGTACACTGACAATTTTTTTTGTGACAACCTATACTAAAATGACTAAAATATCCCTGGTTTAAGAAATTAGAATAGAATTGGTCCAATTTGATTTATCAAACCAGATTTGAAATGGTTCAAATTAAATTTTAGATTTGGGGGCATAATTGTAATTGCATCTTAAATATAAACCAAATTAAACCAGAAATAAACAAAATTGAACCAATTCAATTTATGGTTTCTTAAACCAAGGGTAGTTTAGGTATTTTAGGCATTTTAGAGATAAGTTGTCACAAAAAATTGTCAGGGTACTAAAAAAGAGAGTAAAATAGTTAAGGTATGAAAGTGTCATTTCGCTATAATTAAGTATAACAAAGTGTCATTATTGTAAAATAAGCATGATTCGTAGGGTATTTCAACATTAATTTATAAAGATACTTTTAAATTATAATTGCATATTTAATAGGCTTCTTTTCATTACATATTCTTCCAAGGAAAGTTTTGCACCACAAGTTTTGGTCCTTCGTTTCCGTCCACTTGAATGGGGGGCATTTCCGTTTGGTTGCTGAGAAAACGCGAGAAAGTAGTGAAAACCCGTTATCATTTGTGTTATATAATTGTTTGTCATTTAAAAGAAATACTCAAACTATTTCTACCGCTTATCATTGTAGTCTCAAACAAAAAGGTGTGTTTCTACCGATCTTTCTTATTTCTTCATAAATCTTAGTACATTTGATTTCAATTGGATCAATCATATATAGCAATTGATTTACTCGATTATCAGATTGTAATGCATGAATTAGATGATATATTGATTATATTAATTTCTTCTTGTGAACGTTTTGGGTCGAGTAATTTAGGCAATTTGATTCAGTTCATTACGTGTAAAACTGGACTTCTACATACACACCTTGCTCGTTGTAGGGTTTGCCCAAATTGTATATAGACCGGAGATTCCAACTTCTAGGGTTGAACCAATCTCAATACAGACCGGAGATCACACAGGAAAGTGACAGACGACCGATCTCGTAGGTCTAGACTAACCACTTTAAGATTGAGCTTCTGCACGTGGGTCATAGTTATAGTCAGCAACGAAGAATTCTAAACCTATTTTTCAAGTTTTCATACGATGTGAAATGTGACTCTTATACTTCAAACATTATTATTGGCAGAAAAAAATGCCACTCGTATTCAAGAAAGATGGCTCAGAGAAGAGATAGTCGCAGTCTTAATGCTCCTCGGCCTATTGCTTCTCCATTCTGAGGTGGCTCATGCGGCCACCTACACAGTGGGGGATGCTTCTGGCTGGAACATGAACATGCAGACATGGCCTCAGGGCAAGACGTTCGCGCCGGGAGACATTCTTGTGTTCAATTATGACCCGGCACAACACGACGTCATCAAGGTGGACAAGGCAGGGTTTACTAATTGTTGCACTGTGAATGGCCAGAAATTTCAAACAAGAAAAGATGAGATAGTGATTGACAAGAGCTGCAACTTCTTCATCTGTGACATTCCCAACCATTGCCAGGGAGGCATGAAAATTGATGTCTCTGCTCCCTAAACAAATAGTGAAATCATTACCATACATTATCATACCATATATATATATATATATATATATATATATAAACAAAGATGACAATGATCACTACTATCATAATAATATTGAATAATATATTTTCTCTCTAGTGAGCGGATGTTGAATAATTATGTGACATATAATTTCATATGTGGGATTTTGGATGTAAAATAAATTAATGTTAGATAGTCGAATATACATATCAAAGGCAAGAGGTTCGCACCAGAAAACACTTTAGTGTTTAACTATGACCTTGCAACGTACAACGTCGTGAAGGTGGAAAAGGCAGGGTTCACGTCATGCACTTTCAGAAATGGCCAAACATTCTAAACAGGGAAAGATAAGATAATGCTTGAATAAGGGTTGCAACTTCTTCAGCTGCAACGATTCAGAAAGTTGTCAGGAAGACATGAAAAGTGATGTTTCAGCTTAAACTCTAAACGAATTGTAGTGCTATATCATTACCATGTAGATAAATATAGATTAAAGATGATGGTAATCATCACTACTACCGCAATAAGTTTTGTGATATAACGAGAATGAAAGATTGAATAAAATGTTACGAGTTGTCTCACTTTGCTTCAATTAGATTTGAAACTTTGTTTTGAGGTGAGAAATCGGGTTTGCGAGTGTCGTGTAGTTCAAGCCCATAACTCGTTCGCTGGTCCAAGATTTTTACCCCCACAATTAAGTATGCTTTCTTATACAAGTCTATGAGAACATAATTCGATATATAACTTAAGAAATGTTAGTAATCTTTTTATGTTGGACTTTTAAGAATGAGTGTGCGTCTTTTGAGATAGCACTTTGAATACATAACTCAATTTCTCAACAACACCAATTTATAAGTTCAATATCTCATTCATCTCCTGCCTATTTAGAGCTTTTGGTATATTGTTGGCGAGATCTCATTTCTATAGTTCACATTATACTTAATTATATTCTAGAAAGATGGCTCAGGGAAGAGATAGCGCGACCATAGCCCTGATGTTTCTTGGTCTATTGCTCGTCCATTCTGAGCTGGCTCATGCAGTCACCTTCACGGTAGGAGATGCTGCTGGTTGGTCCCCAGACGCCGGCAACTGGGTTGAAGGCAAGAAGTTTGCACCAGGAGACACTCTAGTGTTCAACTATGAGCCGACAACGTACGACGTCGTGAAGGTGGACAAGGCAGGGTTCACGTCATGCACTCCTGGAAGTGGCCAAACATTCAAGACAGGGAAAGATGAGATAGTACTCGACAAAGGTTGCAACTTCTTTATCTGCAGCAACCCATAAAGCTGTCAAGCGGGCATGAAAATTGATATTTCTGCCAAATCCTAAGTAAATTAACAGTGTTGTACCATAACATTTCACACCATGTATACAAATGTAAATAAAGATGATGGTGATCATCACTACTCCTACAATAAGTTTTGTGATGTAATGAGGACGAAAGATTAAATAAAATGGTTTTTTTGGGAATTAAATTTTATAGGGTTTTGGTTTATATTTAACCTTATTAGGGTTTTGATTTTACTTTTGGATTGATTGTGCAATCGTATGTGTATTAATATCTGTAAATCAACGTTTTAGTGAAGTTTTGAGGCAGAAATTGAAATTTGGGACAAGCTTTTGGTTTTGGATTGACGTACGTACGTAATTGATTTTGTCGTTTTTAAAATTACATCAAGTTTTATCTGCCCATAAAACCCTCCTCGCCCGTAATGCTCAACGGTTGAAGTGTCCCCGTGATCATTTGTATATTATTATTTGTTGAGGAAGAGAGTTTCGGGCTTAAAGCACATGGATAGGAGGGTTTCCCAACACCCCCGCTCGTCTGTTTCAATGTCAGGTATGTCCTCAAATTTTTAAGTGGGTTGTGCTTCTGACAAACACACATGAAATTGGTAAATGGGTCACGGCCACAGACCGTTACCACTAGACAGAAATTCAAAAACCCCCATAAATGTACCTTTTCAACTCGAATTTGACATTTATTCCCCTAAAATATCACTCGACAATCCCGTGAAAATTATTTGGTATAAAAAAGTCGGTACGAATTGTAAATGGAAATGCAGAGTTTTATCTCAAAAGAAGACGTAGAATGTTTTCGTATCGGTTGTGGCGAGTTTGCGAGTGATCAGCGGGTTACAATTTGAAACCGACCACTCGTCCGAGTTCGAATTTATATGCTCCTAAGAATTGTAAGGGTAATCCAACCTGCCAACCGATCCGCAACCCGCGATCAACGTGCATTCGAATCACGAGTCTTATGGATCGGATGACGGGTTATGACATATGGGTGTATATTTCATAACCCGTGGTATCCGCTATGTTGTCATTCTTATTTTATCATCGAACAATAACAAGGCCTCTCTTATATTGGGCTTTAGGCCCATCCGTTTAATTTCAATCATACAATACCCCTCAGCCCAATGTCAGTAACAGAGCAAAAGTGACTATTCTCTCTGCTGATTCATGTGGTCGTGAGCCAAATCAGGAGCGACAATTGCGTTTGGTTGCTGAGAAAATGAGAGAAAGTAGTAAAATCTCATTCTCGTATCACCTATTTAATTGTCTGTCATTTTGAGGAATATACTCAAACTGTTTTTGTTGTTTATCATTGTGATCTTAGACAATAAGGTATGTTTCTACTTCAATCTTAGTACATTTATTTGAATTGGATTAAGCATACATTAACTATTGATTTACTCCAAAATCAATTTTGGGATGATTTATTGATTTCTTCTTCTGGTTGATATTTTGGATTGAGTTTATTCTTTGATTCAGTCTTTCATGTGTAGAACACTTCTGCATGTGGGTCATGGTTCACAATGAAGAATTTTAAACTTTTTTTTATCCGATATGATATGAGGCTCTTATACTTCAAACATCATTATTGGCAGGAAAGCGTGTTACTTGTATTCAAGAAAGATGGCTCGGGGAAGAGACAGTGCACTGGTGGCCCTAATGCTTCTTGGCCTATTGCTTCTCCATTCTGAGGTGGCTCATGCAGCAAGCTTCACAGTAGGGGATGCTGCTGGTTGGTCTCCGGATGCCGGTAAATGGGCAGAAGGCAAGAAATTTGCACCGGGAGACACTCTCGTGTTCAACTATGATCCGACACAGCACGACGTCGTGAAGGTGGACAAGGCAGGGTTCACATCATGCACTCCCGGGAACGGCCAAAAGTTCCAGACAGGAAAAGACGAGATAGTGCTTGACAAGGGTTGCAACTTCTTCATATGCAGCATGCCGGGATGTTGTGAGGGAGGCATGAAAATTGATTGTCAAGCCAAACCCTGAATAAATTAATAGCGCCACCATACCATGCTAAGTCTACAAATAAAGACGATGGCAGTCATCGTCGCAATTACTACATTAAGTTCTGTGATGTATTGAGGATTAAAGATTGAATCAAAATGGTTTTTTTGCATTCTCTAATGTTGCCCAACATTTTAAATAATTTTTTTAAAAAAATTTATAATTCTTAATGTCATGGGTAATTTCGTAATTTTTGTTTAAACAAATACACATTTTACACACAGAAAATCAAATTCAAAACACATTTTTGCCATTAATAAAGTACTTTGAGCCATTATGCAAAAATATGATAATATATAAGGCATGTTTTTGCCTTTCTCCTTGTATATATATACGCTCAAATAATACTATGAGTTTGACAGAGACTTATTATATTTTATTTGATCGAGCTTGGGAAGAGATCACAAAACATACCTCGTTGACAACCTCTTAGGGAGACATCCCGAGTACCCACTATTCAGTATCTCAATCCTGTCAGAGCGGAGACGAGATTACAAAACCTGCTTCATTATCATCTCTATATTTTTAGACAGGAGATCTTATCTTATGCATTCAGAATAGATGGATGGAGTTGACCTTTGAGGCGTTGATCGAAGCGGATCGAACTCTAGTCCATATATACTATGTTAAAATTTGACTTTCTTCGAATAAAAAATCCTTGACTTTGAAAGTGGAGATACCATAGATCATATACTAAAAAGTTATACATAATTTCGGAAATTTTATATTTAGGACGTTAAAACATATGTATTAAGTTTTCTCTGTTAATTTTGGACTCAGAACCGGTCCTGAATTAGAAAACAAACCGAATTTAGAATTAAAAAATCAAAACTGTAATTAATGGCTTGGTTTTGATTATGAGTTAGAGACAACCATTTAAATTCAGTTCGATTCTAACTCGCGAATCTTAGAATCGCCAGTTAACCGGTAAGAACCGGGCTGGTCCGTGTCTCTACGTGCCCACCTCTTGTCCACTCACGTATGTTACTTACCTTTATTGTTATTTTGTCATCAAAATTTTTATTTCGATTGGATTGTAATAGTAGACTTTAACATTCAGTTTTCGTTAATATTTTTTTATATTTGCAATTTTAATCTTTTTGATTATAAATGAAACTCAAAATTATCTGATTCGGTTTATAAATCGATCCTAGATAAAAAAACGAAAATAATCAGTTCCAACCGAATATAATTAGAGAACCGCAGTCAGAATCGGACCATTTCTTCTCGTAAAGGCTCTGAGCATGGTTCCAATTATTAAGGAATCGAATAGTCGGACTCGGACCGGTTCTAACCGGTTTGGAACCGTACCCGGGGTTTAGACCCAATTGTGTGATAATTCTTGTGGCTCTATTGACCCAATCAGTACATAACCATTTTCGGTAAGTTTTGCCCTCTCTTTTGTTCATTTGGTCGGCGATATTTGCGTTTGGTTGCCGAGAAAACGCAAGAAAATAAGTAAAAACACCTTCTTATTTGTCCTATTTAAATGTCTGCCAATTTGTGGAAATACCCAAATCATTTCTCTTGTTCATCATTGTCATCTGAAACAACAAGATGTGTTTCTACCTGATTTCAATTTCTCAATCATTCTAGTACATTGATTTCAATTTATTCAACAATATATTAGCTATTGATTCACTCAATTATCTATTTCATTTTTATTCGATATGAGACTCTTATACTTCAAACATCATCGTTCGGAGAAAAAACGTGCTACTTGTATTGAAAAAAGATGGCCTGGAGAAGAGACGGTGCAGTGGTGGCCATAATGCTCCTCGGCCTGTTACTTCTCCATTCTGAGGTGGCGCGTGCAGCCACCTACACGGTAGGGGATGCTTCCGGTTGGAACATGAACGTGCAGACATGGCCTCAAGGCAAGACGTTCGCGCCGGGAGACGTTCTCCTGTTCAACTACGACCCGGCACAGCATGATGTCGTCAAGGTGGACAAGACGGGGTTTACTAATTGTTGTACCGTGAACGGCCAAAAGTTTCAAATGGGAAAAGATGAGATAGTGCTTGAAAAGGGCTGCAACTTCTTCATCTGCGACATTCTTGGGCATTGCCAGGGAGGCATGAAAATTGACGTCTCCGCTCCTTGAATAAATAAATAGTGGTATCATATATGATATACCCATACTATTGTATATAAATTATTAAATAAAGATGATGGTATTCGAGAACGAAAAATTGAATAAAATATATTTCTTTGTATCTTTGACGTGATCTTATTGTCGTTACTTTTTCAAAAAAATAAAATTTCTCGAACTTGTTGAATATATTATTCACAAAACTCGACAGACTGTCTTCCCCAATTTTTAAATATGAGACTCTCTACATTTTATACAATATTAAATTTCGATCGAATATAAAATTTCAAGTCGACTGGCTCATATCTTTCTGATATAGGATTTATATCTTTTTAAATACGAATATCATTCAATTATAGAATTCTAACACCATTTCTCAAGTGTAAACTGTGGAATAAATAAACAGTTGACTTGTGCAAACCGAAAAGAATCGAATCAATTTGGTTTAAAATTAAACCAAACCAAAATTTCATCGGCAAAAAATTGAACCGAACCAAAAACAAATCAATATAAGCACATAACTCATTTTAAGTCATCGATCATTATTAATTGAGCCTAAAAATATTATGCCAACAAAAACAAGTCAATAATATTAAAAATCAACTCAAAATGTGAAATTTTATGAATTCGGTTCAAAGAAAATCCTACTGCAAATCGATAGGTCAAGTAAAAAGTCAAAACGGTCTAAATTGTGAGAATTTCATGAAGTTCTGTTCGTAACAAACCGACAGAACCAAACCGAAAACCAACATATTCAAAACTTCAGTCTCTGTTTTTATTTTCTTAAAACCGAATCGTGCGGTTCGGTACAAAACCGAACTGTGACAGAGCTTATAGGTTACAACAGTTGCATACAGATTTCTCTGCATAACTGAATTCATAAATAAACCTGGAAACACCTATATTTTTGTGTTCTGTATACAACATAAAATTCATGTTTTGCAAAATTTCTCAGCATGAAAGGATGGTCCTATTATACAAATACAAATATGTAAAACATGTGTGTAAATATAAATTCTGAGCAGATCACCACAAAAATGATCCACTCTGTGGCTGCACAGAGGAAGCAATGACAATGTTGCTGCTTGCTTCAACACTCAGACGGGGACTCGATACGATGGATCCACCATTTTTAACACGAACAAGTTTCCTTTGTCGCCTCTGGACACTCTGCAGGCAATTTGACACAACATCAGTTTTCTCGATCAAACAAGTCGAGAAAAGACTACGTAGGGGGGGAAGGAGTATTGTGTGTTTACACAAAATAGGTGAATGAAATCAAATTTTGACAGATTATAGGATTTTAGAGTTTCAGTATATTAACTTACCGCAACTCTTCATCCAAATAAGTGATTTCCAATTCACCGCGTGCCCTTCCGGGAGCTTTAACCGGTATCTACAGATGACGATGATGTAACCGTTGATCAACAAGCCAATCATATATATGATATAAGGTTCAGAAAGAAACTATAAGCCAATAGCTACAGGAAAAATTACAAAAAAGTGCCCTATTATATGACAAAAGAGCATTCTGTTGTTTGTTAATGGCAAAAAGATGTTGGGTTGTTTGCATTTTTTTCAAAATGTGTGTATTTTATAAAAATGATGAAATTACCCCTGAAACTATTTTTCTTAAATTAAATATTTTATAAGTTTATCTGTTTTTTATCTTTTAACTAAATTTGTAAGATCAAATTTTGTAATTTATTGTTTAGTTATACTATTTTTAAGTAAAAGTTATTTTTTAAAATTATGTTATAAGTCTTAATTCTTAATTGTAGGGGCAATTTTGTCATTTCTATAAAATACACATTTTGCAACAAAAAAAATGAAACAACACAACACATTTTTGCCATTAACACAACACATCACCCTTTTACAAAAGTGCCCTATAATAGGCACCTTTTTGCAACTTTCTCTATATATATAGATAAGCAGTTGCAGCCTTGGTCTTAACGTAAATGGCTCGATCGCTCGAGAAACGAGGACGCCAATCATTAGATGTATTAAACTTTGATATGTCTGACTCTAACCGAGTTTTGGCCAATAGAAAGAGATGACCAAGACATTTATTAACCAAAGCAAGAAAACTCACCAAACCTCCTATCTTGAAATAATCGAACTTTACAGCCACCTTTCTTGCATTCAGAGGCGTTAAGTCTGCTGTCACCTGGAGAATATTTACACAAACATTGTAAGCAATGCCAGCGCGAAGAAAACATTATGATTATGATGAACTAAAATGCGAGAATGTCTTATGTATGATCCACCCATCCATTTTTATTCACATAAACCAAACAGACTATAAGGCTTGATAAAAATTGTGCAAGTTAAGCGATTAGTGTTACCTGGTTGAAGAACGGCCACGACTCCATATTTTGAGCTCTGAGTGTATCCACGTTGATTGCCTGATAATTCTTAGTGGATCTCAAGAATTTCGGTCTCTGTCAAACCAACCCTTTTTGGAGTTACTTCAGTTCAAACATGAAGGCGTCTAATATCTATACATACACCATCATATAGTTTGGAAGATACAACAGAATTTCAATGTACCTGGGTCTGTAAAATTGATTGAGAAGTCGTGTATATAAGCTCCCACTTTCCATCTAGTAACTCGGACTTAAGTGGCTCCTTCACTGGACTGACCGCTTCAAGTTGTCGTGCAATCTATTTAAATAACATATTCAGATGAATCAGCGGGAAAAAGGCTGGATAGTGATTACATGTTACGATATGGAGACACGACAAATGAATATAACATGTTGCCCAAATTAGAAACCCTACAATGAACTATGCAACAGTTTGACTTTCCATTATAACAAACTTTGAACTCCAAGTTGTATATAATAACATGCATTAGAGCATACCAAAATAATGAGAAAAGAAAACAAATTCATTATGGAAGCAAGAAATAAATCTAATCAAATGATCCTAAGCCAAATTCTGAAACATCAACAAATGTAAAAGGAAATGTATGTCCTGTTTTCACATAATAAACAGACTGCGGGGAGCTGAGAACCCAACACATAACCAAAGTAAAATTTTCATCAGGCCCCACTTGAGATTATGCATCACAAATCTAAGAATAACAATAGAAGAAAACAAAATCATTATGTAAGCAAAGTATATAAATGAATCCAATAAATGATCCTAAACCAAATACATTGCTCACTGCTACATTATACGAGCTTCTCAAATTCTGAACCATCAACACACGTAAAAATGGAAAATCTTTCCTTTTTCCCCTAATAAACAAGCAGGTGAGCTGAGAACCCAACAGATACCCAAAGTTCACAGTTTTAAAAGTGCCCATTTCAGATTATGCATTACAAATCCAACAACAATTCCCATTTCAAAAGCAAGAAAAATAAATAAACAAATCCAATCAAATGATCCCAAACCAAATACACAACTAACTGCTAGATTCAACAATTTTCTCAAGTCCTGAATCATCAATGCATGCAAAATGAACAATAAACACAACCAAAAGTCAAATTTTTACCAGACCCCATCTGAGACTGCATTAAAAATCCAAGAACAACAATCAAAACCCAAAACCCACCTGATCAACCCTCTCCTGGTCCTCTGGGGTGGCATCAGCACCTCGATCGAGCTCAGAGATGGCCTCAAGAAGCTCCTCCTTGAGGGTCTTGGCGTCTTTGCCTTTCTTCAAGAAAGCTGGGAAAAAAGAGACCTTTGACCTCCATTTCTCAGGGGAGGAGGAGAGTGAGAGTGAGAGGCTGTGTACGGCGGTTTGGGAGGTGGGTCTGGCCGGAAAGTGAAGGGTCGTGGCCGGAGAGTGAAAATGAGTGGCTGTGGTGAGAGGAAGGACAGAGGTGGAGGAACAAGATAAGGCCATGGAAGAAAATAAAGCTTGCAGCTTTACAATGGTTTTGGCCCAAAAATGAAGTAGCTGTTAATTGGGATGTGTCACGTGACACGCACGTGCTTGTCTCGGTTCTTGAATTTGAGCCCACAAGGCCTTTATTGGTATTGAACCAAAACCCAATAAGCCTAAATCAGCGCAACACCCATTTCCTGAAAAAGCTTTCCCAATTCACTCTTTGTGTTCCTCAATCAATCTCAATCAACAAGCTCGAGGGTTGTGCTGGACTGAGCCAATTTTGCTTTTGCTTCCATCTCTGTTGTCACTATGATCTCCAAGTTTGAATCTTGAGGAGAGGCCAGGATCAACCAGAAGAAGAAGAAGATGCAATCTGAGTTCCCAATCACCCACCTGAAGGTCTCACCAGCAACCCCATGTTTTTTCATTACATCTCATAGATATGTATGCAGGTCCAGTGGGAAATTTCCTAAGGCTGTGGGTCAGTCTCCTAAGGACAGATGGAAGCTCAAGGACATAGATGCTGGTGAGAACTGAGAGTTTTCACTCTCTTTGTTTTGTTTTCAACTGTAAAGTTTGTTCTGTGATTTTGGGTCCTTTTAGGTTTGTGGGTATGTTGTAGTTTGGAATCATAAGCTTTTTTTCACTTGCTGGGTTTGGTTGCATGAGAGCTCACAGTTGGTGGTGGTTTGAATTTGATTAAAAAGATGGGTTTTTTGTAAGTCCTCAAAAGAAGCTTTAATTGAAGGGAACTTTGAAATTACATTGATTTGATGAAGTTATGAGTGCAAACAAAGAATTGGGTACCTCATGTTGTAACTAATATCTTGATGGATTTGGTTTCCAATTCCAAGTCAACCATGTTAAGCATAAGATCCTTGTATGTTATAGCTCACAGTTGGTGGTGAATTTGTGTTATAACTCTTTTGAATTCATTAAGAAGATGGGATTTTTTTTGTAAGCCCTCAAAAGAAGCTTATATATTACATTGATTTGATGAAGTTATGAATCCAAACAAAGAATTTGGTACTTCATGCTATAACCAAGATTTTGATGGATATGGTTGCCAACTCATTCATGTTTAGTTTCCTTAATATTGTGGAGTAATTATAAGATCCTTGTGGGTTTGATATTTATAGTCTGGGAGCTTCACAGATTGTTGCTAGTTCTTTAACCTTTATCAATTGGGAATATTCTTCTAAAAGTAGTTATAAGAAATATCCATATTCTCTTTCTTTTGGTCTCATAGAAGGTTGAAGTAGAGAGGAGGGTTCTCTAGTTGCATGCTAGTTGTCTTTTTGGTGATACCATGTGATTGCGTTTTTCTAGTTTTGGGTCGGTGTACAGATTAATCTGAAATAGAAATATGGATCGGTGTAGAGTTATGGTAGGTTCAACGTCAGATTGTTTGCATACTGTATTTTTTCATTGATAAAAATTGTGGCAAAAGTTATTATCTTGATTTGTAACATAAGATTATTGACCGTTAATTTGCAAATCAGTTCTTCTCCATTTCCTCAGCAGTGTGTGTGTATATATATATATATATAGAATCACATTCAGATACGAACCAATAGTAATGTCTGAACCGTCCGAACGGTAGAATGTTGGGGCACAGAAGTAGAATGTTTTACTGTTTGTGAAATGTTGAAATTACGCTTTTGCCCAAACATTCTAGGACGTTAATGTGGTTCGTACCAGAGCGTGCCCATACATATATATAGTAAGACACTTTGAATGCCATTTGCTGTTCTAGCTGAGCACGTTCACTTCTTTTACAGTTCTTTTATTCATTCCACACAGGTGCAGTACACGAGAAATTTAATATCTGGTTATCGAAGACCCAAACCTTTTGGAATGATGTGACTTCTCCGCTTGCTAAAACTAGTCCCCAGGGGAAAATGGATCCCGTAAACTCGATTGATACTCAAGATATGAAGGACATTTATCAGGCCGAACAGACGGTCGAGAGTAGAACACCAAATGGGATTTTATCTTTGTCTGCTATCGTATCCATTGAACAGTTTAGCAGGTGAAGAGATATCATAATTTGGTTTTCATGATTTGATTTATTTTTTAGCTGTCCAATGTTTCATATAATCTCGATGGAAAACCTAGCTATAAGATTATAAAACGGTATTGTAGTTGCAAAAAAATGTTGACATGAAAATGTTTTTTTCTTTCTAGAGAAGATTACGATATCTACTCATTGGCGATCATTAAACATTCCTAATAGGTTGAAGGATATAATATTGTACATTACTACTTTGTAATTTATTACATGAATGTGAAAATTTGAAGGTGGTGAATGGATGATACGTGGCATTATGATTTGACTTTTCGAATTTAAGATATGCAGGATGAACGGATCGACCGGGAAGAAAATGCAGAAAATTTTCAAAGCGCTAGTTCCCGAACATGTGTATAGCAATGCCCGTAACTTGGTGGAGTATTGCTGCTTCAGGTTCTTGTCAAGGGATAGTACTAATATCCATCCCTGCCTTAAGGTTGTAGACTTTATATTCGTGAATTGCTTCTTTTTCTACTTTGTGCTGTTGTTTATCCATTAACCAGTTCAAGCGATTCGTGTATGTTGGTCTAAGTCTTGTATATGCGCAGGAACCTGCATTCCAAAGGCTAATTTTTATCACAATGCTTGCATGGGAGAATCCTTACGTTGGAGAAAATGATTCACATGTCAATGATCCCGAGAAGGCTTCTCTTCAGGTTCAAATTCCATATATTTTATTCGTTACGTGACTATGAACTTAGAAAGACTCTAACTGCAGAAAAGCTAACCCTAAAGTTATATTGCTCGATGGTGAAAAGTAGTTGCCTAATTAGAAGTATTGTTTCTTTAAAAATATTAATCCAAAATTTCAAGAATGACATGTTAAATTAATTATCGTCTTGTTGATTTTGAAGAAAAAGCTTGTGGGAGAGGAGGCTTTTGTTCGTATTGCTCCTGCTATTTCTGGCGTGGCTGATCGGCCCACAGCGCATAACCTATTCAAGGCTCTTGCTGGTGACCAGAGGGGTGTCTCTTTGACCTCGTGGTTGACTTATGTTGAGGAACTAATCAAGTGAGTTCCATTGAATCAAAATCACCTACTCTTCGTTCAATAATTTGAACTATTGCCGAGTAATAAATGTTAAATGTGCAGTGTCTAAAAAATGTTGTGACTACGACTAATTTGTGCTATTTCCTCGATATTTGAAGTATTTCAATTCTAGTCGTTACATATTTTCATTTCTAGTAAATCTAGAATTATAAGCATGAGTAGTTTTTAGGGTAAATGGCAAAAAGGTGTTGTATACTATAAAACTTTTTCAAGAGGGTGTTGCGAATGGCATAAAGGTGCTGTGAACTTCAATTTTTGGTGCAAATTGTATGTATTTGTACAAAAATGATGAAACTGCCCTTAAAATTATAATTTTAGAAAAATAATTTTAAAAAGTTTTTTCTAAAAATATATTTTCACTAAAATTTGCATAATTAAATTTTGTAAATTAATTTCTTAGTTAAATTATTTTTTGAAATTATTATAAAAATCTTAATTCTTAACTTTAGGGGTAATTTCTTTATTTTTGTACAAATGTATACATTTTGCACAAAAATTCAAAGTTCACAAGCACTTTTTGGCTATTAACAGAGTACAAAACACCATTTTGCCATTTTCCCTAGTTTTTAAAACTGGCTCCTGAACTTGTCTCATACTGGCTTTGGTGTAGAGTGCACGAAAGACGGGAGTCGTACAAGAGTAGTGAACATCCCGAGCTTCTCAACGAGATAATCTTATGTACCGGCTCTAGTAGGAAGCGGCCGGTTCTAAAATGGGAAAATAACATGGCGTGGCCCGGGAAAGTAACTTTAACCGACAAAGCTCTCTATTTTGAGGTATTTAGTTATCGGCAATTGGCTTAGCGTTCTCATCATCTGATGGAATGTAGTTTTGCTCTATTGTGTTTTCTTCTCATTTATGTTTCAGGCAATTGGTTTGGGGAAACCGAAAGACGCTATACGACTGGACCTCTCAACGCCTGGATCACGGGCGGAGAAAGCGAAGGTTGGGCCATTCGGTTCTGCTCTTTTCGACTCTGGTGTGTCTGTTTGCTCCGGATCCAGGTGAGCGTGAGCGAGGCACCTCCATACCTATCTCGATTCACTTGAGATAATTGCAAAAACTAGTTGTGTAGTATTCCGCTTTTACAAGAAGTGTCGGTTTACCACGTTTATTGCAAAAAAAATCTTACTGTGAACTATCCAGGTTATTGCAAAATTTGTCAAACCCTGTCAAAAGAGACGGAAAATGGGTCATGTGTAAGTCATGTCATGTGGCATTTTTCTTTAAAATGGCATAATTGCCCCTGAAATAAAAATATATATTCAAAAAAATTTGTACGTAATTCTTCGATGATAAATATAATTATTTTTTATTTGAAGGGTATTTCTGTCTTTTCAAAGCAACTAACTTCTGTACACCATTTCGAATGTACATTCTGTATCCAGATCGGACTCGTGGTTGCTAGAATTCGTGGACTTGGGAGGAGAAATGAGACGAGATGTGTGGCAGGCTTTTATTAGCGAGGTTATTGCCTTACACAAGTTCATCAATGAGTACGGACCTAAAGAGACCGACAAATCCCTAAACCACGTCTATGGCGCTCGCAAAGGGAAGGGAAGAGCCACGGTCAATGCCATCAACAGCGTATCTCGACTTCAGGCCCTTCAGTTCACGCGGAAGCTGCTAGACGATCCCGCCAAGCTCGTTCACTTCTCGTATTTGCATAACGCACCTTATGGCGACGTCGTTCACCAGACGCTCGCTTTAAATTACTGGGGCGGGCCCGTGCTGGCAAATCTTGAAGCGGAAACGCCTTCTGGCGAGGTGGTTGAGAGCGGCGATCACGCGTTTGACGTAGACGGGAGCGTTTTCTTGCGGAAGTGGATGAGGTCTCCGTCTTGGTCGTCTAGCGGTTCCATCGCCTTCTGGCAGAAATCGTCGGGAAATGTAGGGTTGGTCTTGAGCAAGAATCTCGTTGTTGCGGATACGACTCTCGTGGAGAGGGCGGCGCTGGAGTGCAGGAAAAGGTACCAGGTTGTCCAGAAGACTCAAGCCACCATCGATGCTGCAACGCTCGAAGGGATACCGAGCAACATTGACCTTTTCAAGGTCGGGATATTGTTGATTTCACTCCTCATATCTTGAATTTGTCGTGTTTCATTCAGTTTTTGGCGTTTCTGTTCATTTTCAGGAATTGATGCTTCCGCTGACCGTAATCGCGGAGAATTTTGAGAGGCTTAGGCGCTGGGAAAAGCCGCACTTCACCGTCTCGTTTCTTGCACTTGCGTATACGATCGTGTTCAGGTAGATAGTTTCATTTCACTGATTCTCCGTGAAAAAGAAGAGAAAATTGCAAAAAGGTGCCCTATATGGCACTTTTGCAAAAGGGTGCTGTGTTGTTTGCATCTTTTTTGCAAAATGTGTATTTTTATAAAAATGACGAAATTGCCCCTGAAATTAAGAATCAAGACTTTTATAACATAATTTTAACATAACAATAGCATAATCAAAAAATTAAATTACAAAACTTGATCATACAAACTTTCGTCAAAAGATAAAAGTGGTAAAGCTTTTAAAACATTTATTTATTGTTTTAAAAATTTTTACTTTCAGGGGTAATTGTCATTTTTATAAAATACACATTTTGTAAAAAAAATGAAAACAACACAGCATCCTTTTTGCAAAAGTGTCATATAATAGGGCACCTTTTTGCAATTTCCCAAAAAAAATATTGGAACCCTAATGCGCAAATCGTTGTTTCCTGGTTATCAGGAACTTGCTTTCGTATGTGCTCCCGACGACAATGATCTTCTTGGCAGCGAGCATGCTGATGCTAAAGGGGCTGAAGGAACAAGGCCGTCTTGGAAGGTTATTCGGGAAAGTAACTATCCGTGATCAAGCACCTTCAAATACGATTCAAAAAATCCTAGCCCTCAAGGAAGCAATGCGTGATGTGGAAAACGTTCTGCAGAATCTCAACGTGACACTGCTGAAAATACGCACAATCCTCCTCTCCGGCCAGCCTCAGGTATGTTTTCGAGTTTAACTATGGAAGAATTTTATTTTAGGGCAAATCACATATACCTACCCTGATAGATTGTCTTGCAATTGTAACGGATTTGAACAGAAAATCACTCTCTCAACCTCAGTGTGATCACATGATCCTTTTTTAAAAATACCCATAATGCCCTTAATGCACCCCTCTGACTCGTTCGTGTCATAACTACATCACTGAGGACTAGGTCTTTAAATATGTTCTTGCTGAGCAATAAGGGTAAAATGGTCATTTTGTTTCAGAACTAGGGGTTCAGAGGATGTTTCATGGACTTGGCCTTGATAGATTATCTTACAATTTTAACGGATTTGAATGAAAAATCACTCTCTACCTTCACGTGCAATATGATCATGCGATCATTTTCTAAAAAATACCCTGAACACACCCCCTCTGGGCGCTAAAGCTCATCTCGCAGCGCCAAACCTACCAGAGCGTGCATTGCTTCTGCCATATCCACATCACCGAGGACCAGATCTATGAACATGTTCTTCCTGAATGACAAGGGTAAAATGGTCATTTTAAAAACTAACAGAGTTTAAACAGAAAATGTCAGTAAAAATTTCCGACTCGTCCGATTAATCCTCTATAATGCCCTATTAATTCCTTAATCCGATTTGTTTTCTGATTAATTCCCGGTTAATCCCTAGAAGGTCCTTTCTAACCGATCAGCGTCTAGCGTTTTTTGCGACACTGATAAGGACAATGCTGCTCATGGGCTTCATTGATCTGATTATAGTCACTTTCTTGCTTCTGATATTTTCAGGTTACCACAGAGGTTGCACTGGTCTTGCTGTCATCTGCAACAATCCTGCTGCTAGTTCCTTTCAAGTACATTGCTGCATTTTTCATCTTCGATCTGTTCACGCGGGAGCTCGAGTTCAGGAAGGACACGGTGAAGAAGTTCATGGCCCTGCTCAAGGAGCGATGGGCGACGGTTCCTGCAGCACGCGTGATCGTGTTACCGTTTGAATCCGAGGATTTGAAATCTTCGGGCAAAGGGAAGAAGAAACGTGAGGATGAAGCAGCAAAACCAGAAGAAAGTAACAAGAATGGCAAGTCAAGATAGCATTGCATCAATATATGTACAAAACATATGTATAGGTTACACTTAAATGAGTGTTACTATTTTGTATTTATACTATTCAATTTCATCAAGATAAAATTAATAGAAAAATCATTGTTGGAGATCATGAAATTCAAAATGAACATCCTATAAATTGTTGTACACAACGCAAGAAAATAGAACATTTTATTTGATATTTCATTCTCATTATAACACAAAACTTATTGTAGTAGTAGTAGTGATCACTGTCACTTTTATGTGTATTTCCGCGATTTATTTATTCATGCAGTCTTGACGTCAATTTTCATGCCTCCCTGGCAGTGCCCGGAAATGCCGCAGATGAAGAAGTTGCAATCCTTGTCAAGCACTATCTCATTTTTTCCTGTTTGAAACTTCTGGCCATTAGAGTACAATAATTAGTATACCCAACCCTGTCCACCTTGAGGACGTTGTGCTGTGCCGGGTCATAGTTGAACACAAGAACGTCTCTTGGTGCGAACGTCTTGCCTTGAGGCCATGTCTGCACGTTCATGTTCCAACCAGAAGAATCCCCTACCGTGTAGGTGGCTGCACGAGCCACCTCGAAATGGAGAAGCAATAGGCCAAGAAGCATTACGGCCACCAACGCGCCGTCTCTTCCCCGAGCCATATTTCTTGAATACGAATAGCACGTTTTCTTGTCAATAACATTATTATGAGTCTCATATCATACCAGATAAAAAAAAAAGAAATATATACTAATATATGCTTAACTCAATTGAAATAAATGTACAAAAATTGATGAAGAAACGCACCTTATTGTTTGAGATAATGACCATAAGAATCAAAAATAGTTTAAGTATTTCCTCTAAATGACAAACAATTAAATAGGACAAATAATAGCAGATTTTCTACTTTCTAGCATCATTTTCTCAGCAACCAAACACAAATAGCTAATATTAGGTCAATGAAGGCCTCGAACAAGTCTCCATTGCCATCACCTGATTTGTCTCAGAGAGACATTTTTGTGATCTGTTACAGACATCAAGTTGATAAAATTGTATTCACTTCCAAATTGATAAATTATAGTTTACCATCTGATAAAATACTATTTCAAGTTACAGAAAAATATCACAAACAGGACATCAAGCTAATAATACATTATTTTTCGTCGATAAAATGTATTTGTGAGTCGATAAAACTATATCCAAAGTTGATAAAATCTCGTTTCCCGTTTAAAAATATTTACAATTACAAAACTTATAACCAAATTGATAATTTGTTTAGATGGTATCAGAACATGTCAATTTAGACATGTGCCGACGGGCCTTGCCTTCACGTGGGAGTGAATTTAAAAGGCACACATGAAAAGAATTTGAAATAACGTGTTACATATAAATAGATGGAACAAACCTGTGAAATTGAGTTATACATAACGGGTTGGACTTCATAATTAAAACCTTGTGTTTTTTACAATTCTTTATATACACCCTCTTTATTTCATATTGTGAGATTCACTTAAATTTTATCTTTTACGCTCGCGTAAGCACATAATTGTTATGGAGAGGTGCTTATGAGAAAGTGAAACCATACAGATTAAGTGTTGATTTTCATTCCAAATAGGTGAATTAATTACTTGGGAAAGCATATTAACCCAACCAATCAAAGTAACACTTGATTTATTACCATCCATAAAATATTATTTTTTGACCTTTTGTATACACAAACAAATAAATAAATAACATGTCTCCAATGAGACATTCTAGTGATTGATCATCATGATGTTTGTGATGAGTTTGGGAGTTTAATCTCCTAAATAATAGGAAGAGTTTTATAAGTAGATACAATTTGATACAATTTTTAAAAGCAAAAATAAATACATATGTGGTTTAATGCTAGATGGATTACACTACAAAATGCAAAAAAAAGATACATTTTATTCAATCTTGAAGAATCTTCATTGCATCACAAAACTTATTGTAGCAGATGTGATGATGATTTCCATCATCTTTACTTATATACTTGGTTTGGTAGCACTGTTACTTTATTTAGGGTTTGGCTTGGCAATCAATTTTCATGCCTCCCTCGCAACATCCCGGCATGCTGCATATGAAGAAGTTGCAGCCCTTGTCAAGCACTATCTCGTCTTTTCCTGTCTGAAACTTTTGGCCGTTTTCAGGAGTGCATGATGTGAACCCTGCCTTGTCCACCTTCACGACGTCGTGCTGTGCCGGATCATAATTGAACACGAGAGTGTCTCCTGGTGCAAAATTCTTGCCTTCTGCCCACTTGCCGGCATCCGGAGACCAACCAGCAACATCCCCTACCGTGAAGGTGGCTGCGTGAGCCACCTCAGAATGGAGAAGCAACAGGCCAAGAAGCATTAGGGCCACCACTGCACTGTCTCTTCCCTGAATATATTAGCTATTGATTTAGTCAATTACACATTGGATTGCATGGGGTGATAGATTAATTTCTATTA
>JAYMTP010000355.1:0-36195 GCA_036897365.1 Geranium brycei | reverse complement strand
AAATCAAATTTACGTGGTCAGATTGGTTATCTGATTATGCTATGCATCATTCTCCGCTAAATTGGTCACTCTATGCGTGACAAGGTGGTTTATCTAGTTTGGTCGAAACAGACTTAACTTGCATGGTAAGTCGTTCAATCTATATAAGGTGGTCGAGTGTACCTTATCTTTATGGATGGATTGGAAGTTGCCTTTAGCAGGGTATGTCAGAACGCACGATCATAGTATTCCGTCTAGATAGGTTCCCCCTCAAGTGATTTGGATTCAAATCAACGTCGACACAACTTATGGATGATGTGTTCGAGACTTGCAGTATGGGAGTGGCGGTCAAGAATACTTGAACAACATTTCGGGTTGCTCGAGCTAAGGTTGATCAGTTGACACCCGGTTTTAGTTGAGGCTATTGGGATCCGAGAAGCGCTGAGTCGAATTCAAGATGAACGACAATGAGATAAGGTCTTGGTTAAATTCAAATTGCGGTATTTGCAATCAACAATTCAACTATATGAAGTTATTTGTCAGACATTCAACTAATAAGACTGCAAAAATCCATCTTTACTCATCTTCCATGTTTGAATGTGGTTTAATCTATTAAAAAAGCTACACCACATGCCACAAATTTAATAAAAAAGAATAAAAAAATACATTTAAGGAACTATATAGTAATAAATGCTAAAACTATAGGGGTCAAAGTATAATACCCTCTAGATTTAGGGGCATCCGAGCAATTCCAAAACTTTCCGGACATGAAACTCCCCGAAGTCAGCATTTTGGGGAAATTTAAGTTACATTTGGTCTCACTTTCGCGTTCTTGCTCGAGACTCAGAGTGTGTGTGTGTGTGTGACACAGGTTGAAGAAGAAAAAAAGAAACCCTTTTTGTCTGCTTCACCTTCCTCACTCCGTCGACCTCCATGCGAGAGCGAGAGCAACGAGCACGAGCAACCCATTAAACAACACCGTTTCTCGAACACGAACAATGGCCGAAAATCTCCCGCAGCAGCTCCGGGAGGTCGGATCCGAGCTCGACCCTCTCCCCTCCGGCAAGGACGAGCTCGTCAAGCTCCTCAAGGTTCGCATTCTTGTAATTTACTGGTTTCGCTTCAAATTGGACTGAAAAGTTGGGTTTTTTTCCCAATCTTAGTGGGTTTGGGAAAATTTGATTTTGCTGTTTTGTTGGTTAAATTGGGTTACTTTGTGTTTATTTGTTGGGAAACTGGGGTAGGGAAGTGAAAAAGGAGTTGAATTTGAGGGCTTGTGCGTGTTTGTGGGTTTGAATTTGGTTGCTTGCTTGAGCAAGGCTTGTGCCGCTTTCTGGGTTTGTAGGGTTAGGTGTTTGTATCTTTAGGGTTTCACAATGGGAAATCACATTTGGATTCAAAAACCCTTTGTTGGGTTTCTGTGGAGCGGTTAGTGGGTTGAAATTTGTACCATGGTGAAGGTTGGAGGAAATTTAGCTGAATTAGGGTTAGTTCATGTACTGTTTGAAGTTTCTACTTGTTCAAAGTACTGAATAGTTTGGTTTTCTTCAATGTTGTTAGTGGGTTTGGGAAAATTTGATTATCCTGTTTTGTTGGTTAAAATGGGTTACTTTCTGCTTCGTTGATGGGAAAACGGGGCAGGGAGGCGAAAAAGGATTTAAATTGAGCGTTTGTGTGTGTTTGTGGGTTTGAATTTGGTTGCTTGCTCAAGCAAGGTTTGTGGCTCTTTCTGGGTTTGTAGGGTTAGGTGTTTGTATCTTTAGGGTTTCACAATGGGAATTCACATTTTGATTCAAAAACCTTTTTTCTTTGGGTTTCTGTGGAGTGGTCAGTGGGTTGAGATTTGTACTTTGGTGAGAGTTGGAGGAAGTTTTGTTGAATTAGGGTTAGTTCATGTAATGTTTGAAGTTTCTACTTGTTTAAAGTACTGAAAAGTTTGGTTTTTTTCTATCTTCTTCGTGGGTTTGGGAGAATTTGATGTTCCTGTTTTGTTGGTTAAATCCGGTTGCTTTCTGCATCGTTGATGGGAAACAGGGGAAGGGAAGTGAAAAGGAGTTGAATTTGACTATTTGAGGGTTAATGTGTGACTGTGGGTTAGAATTTGGTTGCTTGCTTGAGCAAGGTTTGTGGCTCTTTCTGGGTTTGTAGGGTTAGGTGTTCGTTTCTTTAGGGTTTCACAAGATGGAAATTCACATTTCGATTAAAAAACCCCTTTTCTGGGTTTCCGTGGAGTGGTTAGTGGGTTGAAATTTATTCAATGGTGAAAGGTGGAGGAAATTTTGTTGAATCAGGGTTAGTTCATGTATTGTTTGAAATATCTACTTGTTGAGATTGAGATACTAAGTTCAACTATGTCAGTTGGTAGTTTCTTTGCTGAGATGATATGAGGTTTTGGCTACTTAAACAACGACAGACTTGGCTGACTATCCTACTCCTAAATGATAAATTAAGTCGTTGCAAACCAACATTCTTGCAGAAAATTGTCGATTTTGTTTAATTTCTTAAAAAACTAACTGCTTCATTTCAATATGCAGCAAGCTGCAACTTGTGTTTCTGAGATGGACCAGTCACCATCAGAGGCAGCGCTGGAGGAAATGCAGCCTTTCCTTGACGCAATTGTCAAGCCAGAACTAGTGAAACATCAGGACGGGGGTGTCAAACTTCTCGTTGCTACTTGTATTTGTGAGATTACCAGGATCACGGCACCAGAAGCTCCTTACAGTGATGATGTTTTAAAGGTTTTTTTTTTTGTGGCAGATTATGATAACCATAGGTTTTGGAAAATTACTACCATCTTATGGGATTTGGATCCGTGTGCAGGATATTTTTCACTTAATTGTTGAAACTTTTGGTGGGTTAAAGGACACCAGTGGCCCGTCATTTGAAAGAAGGGTTGTCATTTTAGAAACTGTTGCAAAATACAGGTCTTGTGTTGTAATGTTGGATCTTGAGTGCGACGACCTAGTGAAGGAGATGTTTAGTACATTCTTTGCGGTTGCAAGGTGGGTTGCTTATCCTAAATGAATATTAGGGAAAAATGCAAAATGTAGCTGTGAACTATTCATTTTTTGCAAAAAGTGGCCGTGAACTTTCTTTATCGCAAAAAGTAGCTGTGAACTTATCATTCTTTTTGCAAAATGTGTAATTTTGTCCGAAAATGACCCTAAAATTAGAATAATTTTGAATTATTTTTTTCCAATTTGTGCTCGCCTATTTTTTTATCCTCCAACCGTTGGGTTGGTCCGACTCCCCCCTTTCATCATCGAGTTATCAAGCCACGAGCTGGTGATATTCGATTGAAGAAGAGGAAAACCGACGAGCTCAAGTTGGAAAAATAATAATTTTAATTTTAAAAAATTAATTCCAGGGGGTATTTTTGTCATTTTTGGATAAAATTACGCATTTTGCAAAAATTGGTAAGTTCACAGCTACTCTTTGCAATAAAGAAAGTTCATAGCCACTTTTTGCAAAAATTGAATAGTTCACAACTACCTTTTGCAATTTTCCCTTAATAATAATATTATTATCAGTATGATGAATGTGAATGTATTAACATACCCCGCTCATATTAGTTTATCCACTTAGTGAAGCATACTTCATTGCGATGTGACGATGGCCAATATTATTGCTTTGTAACTATGGAAATATGCATCTGTTCTGTTTACTTGTTTGTAAGCCATTTCATGTTCTACCTTAACTTTTGCAGATTGGGTGAAATAATGCATATTGTTAATAACAATACTTAGTTTTAATCTCTTGCACATAAAACGAGGGATTCCCATTCTAATTACGAAGAAACAATTTGAAAAGAATTCATATTGAATAAGAGATTTTATATTTGTATGAAAATGGTAGCAAGTAAAGAATCCTTATGGGTTCAGGGAGAAAATTCATGTCTACTTGCAGATCATGGTATAAACACTACTTTCCCTTAGCTTTTACACACGAACATTATTCATGGATTGTTATTTAGTCGGAACTGCAGAAGAATCTTCGATTAATAATCTCTCTTGGTTATGGACACATGCAGTGATGATCATGCAGAAAGTATTGTCTCGTCAATGCAGTCAATCATGGTTGTTCTCATAGAAGAGAGCGAGGATATCGGGGAGGATCTTTTATTTGCTATACTGTCCGTATTAGGTCGTAATAAAAGTGTAAGTCTCTTCTCTTTATACTGGTGGTTTATTGCTCTTTAAAATGGTTAACTTGTATTTAGTACTTAAATGACAATTGATTTTGTGGCTTTTGTTATAGGATGTCACTGCCACAGCAAGAACGCTTGCTATGAATGTGATACAGCAATGTGAAGGGAAATTGGAACCTGCCATAAAGCAGTTTCTTATATCATCAATATCTGGGGACAACTGGTCATCGAATAGTGAAATCGATTACCATGAAGTTATATACGATATCTATCGTTCCACACCTCAGATTTTGTCGGGAGTTGTTCCACACCTCACAGGAGAACTCTTGGTAATTACAAAATCAGCGGTTTGATGTAATTTGCCTATGTATTAAAGATTCATCTTTTCTATGTTTAGAGTGTTCATGACTAAATTTCACGCATTAATGCCCCAATTTCCAAATACCTAAAAATGCTTAATAAGGCCTAACCTGAGAGCTTGAATTTAGAATTTCTAAAGTATGGGGTTCATTCACGCTCTGAAGTTTACATGCAGAATGAGAATTCTGTACACTGTTGCAAGTAAACATCACCATTCTCTAAACTGAAATAATTTTAAATGCAGTTTTGTAGTTAATATGAGAGAAAATTGCAAAAAGGTGCCCTGTTATATGACACTTTTGCAAGATGATGCGGTGTTGTTTGTTAATGGCAGAAAGGTGCTGCGTTGTTTGTATTTTTTTTTTGCAAAATGTGTATTTTTATAAAAAACGACGAAATTGCCCATGAAATTAAGAATTAAGACTTTTGCAATTTCCCTTTTGCAAAAGTGTCATATAAAAGGCACCTTTTTGCAATTTTCCCTTAATATAATTACCTTATCTATAAGTTCAATTAACACTGAAGTTTGGTGAGCATCTTTGTATTTGACTTAATACGTTTCAACATCTGCAGACCGATCAGTTGGAAACTCGCTCAAAAGCGGTTAAGTTAGTGGGAGACCTTCTCGCCCTTCCAAATTCTACTATTTCGGAAGCTTTTCAGCCGATATTTTCTGAGTTCTTGAAGAGGTTAGCTGATAGAGTAGTTGAAGTTCGTATGTCTGTCCTTGAACATGTCAAGAGTTGCTTGCTGTCAAATCCTTTCAGAGCTGAAGCTTCTCAGATCACCGGTAAAGTAGTTTTGAGTTGCTTTACAATTCGACACTCACTTCATATTGGTTAATTTTGAGTTTGAGTTTGAGTTTGAATTTGATTTTGATTTTGATCTTCATTTAGATGCCCTTTGTGACCGGCTGTTGGACTATGATGAAAATGTTCGAAAGCAAGTCGTTGCTGTAGTTTGTGATGTGGCTTCGAGTGCTTTGGATTCCATTCCGGTTGAAACTCTAAAACTTGTAGCTGAGCGCCTTCGAGACAAATCTGTAAATTTCCTCTCTCTCTCTCTCTCTCTCTCTGACGCTATCCTATCCTATGTTTCCTAGGTATAATTTTCTGACAATTTTTGTCTAATCTAAATCTCCAGCTTCTTGTTAAGAAATATACCATGGAGAGGCTGGCTGATATTCACAAACTTTATTGCTCGAAATGCTCTGATGGTTCAATCAAGGCCGGTGAGTTCGATTGGATTCCAGGGAAGATCTTGAGATGCTTTTATGACAAAGATTTCAGGTATGTATTCCGAGTTCAAAAACTGTACATGATTCTTTCAGAGTGGATGTTTGTTAAACACATTATTATAGGGCTGTTCACGGTTCAGTTTGAGTCGGTTCTGTTTGGTTTTAAGAAAATAAAAACCGAAACTGAACCGATGGAATTTGGTTTGGTACGGTTTTGAACGTGTTGGTTTTATGTTCGGTTTGTTATGAACCGGATTTCATGAAATTCTCACATTTTGGACCGTTTTGATTTATCGGTTTTTGGCTGGATTTTCTTTGAACCAATTTTCATGAAATTTGCACATTTTTGGCCGATATTTTTTTTTTGATCGGCAAAAGGATAGATTTTATTGATGAATTTAGCAAGATTTTCCAAGAAGGAAAAACAGTCGGACAATTACATCAACAAAGCGAGAAAAAAAAACAACATGAGAAATAAAGAAACGAGAAAATTGACTTATTATTTGACTTGTTTTTTGTTGGTCCAATATTCTTTGGCCCAATTAATAAGAATCAATGACTTAAAATGAGCCATGTGTCCAAATCGATCGGTTTTTTTATCAGTTCTCATTTTATAAACTGAAACCAAACCAATGGAGTTTCGGTTCGGTTTTGAACCAAACCACTTTGGTTCTTTTTGGGCACCCCTACATGATTAGCAGTTTTACCTTCCTAAAACATATGAGTACCGTTTTCTGAGTCACATCTTCTAAGCTCCTGATTATGTATTGCAGGCCAGAAACAATTGAATCTGTTTTATGCGAGTCTCTGTTTCCAACCGAGTTCCCAATCAAAGACATAGTTACACATTGGGTGAGAGTGTTCTCGGGATTTGACAGAGTTGAGGTCAAGGCTTTGGAGAAGATATTGGAGCAGAAGCAAAGGTCCGTTATTCCATGACTTCTAAGAATCCCACACCCCTTTCATGTTTACATTGATTATGCACTGATATTCAGGAAATTGTCTCTTGGATTGCAGGTTACAGCTCGAGATGCAGAGGTATCTCGTTCTTAGACAGACGTGTCAGGTTTGTATTCTAACTTAGGCCAGAAGAGTCGAATTCTTTATGTCGTTCTTGAAATGATAAGAGATTTATTCTCTTCCTGATGCAGGACGGCGATGTTCCTGAGATATCCAAAAAAGTTATGTTTTGCTTCCGAGTGATGTCTCGCACGTTTTCTGACCCTGCAAAGGCGGAGGAGAATTTTCAGACACTCGACCAATTGAAAGACGATAACATCTGGAAGATCCTAACGAGTATACTTGATCCAAGTACCAATTTGCTTGAATCCTATAAATGCCGGGTAAGCATTAAGATACTGAAAGTTACGGATTTTGTACTTTTCCCTATATTTTATTGCTGATAAGAAAACATTTTCAGTGTCCAAAGAATTAGTTCCTTTACCTTTATTGGTTGAGTGGTCAAACTGCTCTTTGACGATTTCTGTATATATTTCTTACAACACTATCTTTGTTCGCAGGCTGATTTGCTCAAGATACTCGGTGACAAGCATCCTCTCTGTGATTTCCTGAGCACACTGTCCGTGAAGTGCTCATATTTGCTTTTCAACAAGGAGCACGTCAAAGCACTTCTTTCAGAGGTTGATGCACACAAATCTGCTGGAAATGCACCATATATTCTTTCATGTATGAATATATTAGTGGTAAGAACCTGCTATCCCTCTTTGTCATTTCCTTATATTTATTTGTAACACCATTAGCTTTAAGAATATAGCGCTTGCCAATCCCACATTTTTACTCTTGAGATCAATTTTCAGATTCTTGCAAACTTCAGCCCCTCGCTACTCAGTGGGGTTGAGGAAGAACTCGTCAAATTTCTTAAAGATGACAACGAAATGATAAAAGAAGGAGTTCTGCAAGTTCTAGCTAAAGCCGGTGGTACCATCCGTGAACAATTGGCGGTGTCATCAAGGTACAATTACAATATATTATATTGGCATTTTATATCAAGGTTTTTTAGTATGCTTATAATTTTGTATTATTTTATTTACAGTTCGATAGATCTTATACTGGAGAGGCTTTGCTTAGAAGGTAGCCGTAAACAAGCCAAGTATGCTGTACACGCCTTAGCCGCAATCACAAAAGACGACGGACTGAAATCTCTATCTGTTCTATACAAGGTCTGCATTACTTTTATCGCTAGTCACCGTAGCTTTACTTATAGCATAGAAGTGCTCATATTTTTTGTATTCGGTTACAGAGGCTCGTGGATATTTTGGAAGAGAAGACAAATTTGCCCGCTGTACTACAGTCTCTAGGGTGTATAGCTCAGACTGCAATGCCGGTTTTTGAGACTAGAGAGAGTGAAATCGAAGAATTCATAAAAAGCAAGATCCTGAATTGCAATGCTGTACGTCTTCGAAGATATGCTAACCTAACACGAAATTAAAATTATTGTGTTTATCTCTTCTTGATGGTAGGAGTCGTTTTGATACACTTTTTTACCTGTTTTCAGAAACCCTTAGGCAGGAAAAAAGCATCATGGGATGACATCAGCGAGACTTGTATGCTGAAGGTTGGTTGCTTTTGCCAGAGCTCGACTAATGTTGTTATTCTATATCTAGGATTCAATGCGGTGTCATAATTTTCTTATAGGGAAAATGGCAAAAACCTGTGGTATACTATCACACGTTTGTAAGAGGGTCTTGTGTACTTTGTTAATGGCAAAAAAGTGTTCCGAGCTTTGTTTTTTTTGTGTAAAATGTGTGTATTTGTACAAAAATGATGAAATTGCCCAAGAAATTAAGAATTAAAATTTTATCTTAAAAATAATTTTATTAAAAAAATTAAATTACAAAATTTGATCATACAAATTTTAGTGAAAAGATATTTTTCAGAAAATCTTTTAAAATTAATTCATAATGTTAAGGTTAATTTCGTCATTTTTGTCATTAACAAAGTACATATTTTCCCTCTTTTATTATAGATTATTCACTATATCATGATTTTGTTTTTGTAAAGATATTTGGCATTAAGACATTGGTGAAGAGCTACTTGCCTATTAAGGACGCCCATCTTCGTCCCGGGATTGACGGTCTTCTGGAAGTCCTTAAAAACATACTTTCTCTCGGTGAAATTTCCAAAGATGTACAATCAAGGTAATTGAGTCTTACGTCCATTATATAGTTTATGTTAATTAGTTAAACAGCGTTTCTCCTATCATAAGCTCGGAATTTCATGTGGTAATTCGTGAATCATACAGCTTAGTCGATAAGGCCCATATGAAGCTTGCCTCCTCTAAAGCAGTTCTTCGTCTGGCGAAGCAGTGGGATCATAAGATTCCTATTGATGTCTTCTACTTAACTTTGAGAACAACAGAGGTACAATTTTCATATACAAGATTTCTCCCACCTGCATTTTCATTATTCACCTAGTGAATACAACTCTTTTTATTTCCGGTAATGTATTGAAGTAATTTTTCTCTCTTATCTTTTGCTCTTGTAGATTAGTTTTTCTCAGGCTAGAAAAATATTCCTCGGCAAAGTTCATCAATACATAAAGGACCGACTATTGGATACAAAATATGGTGTCGCCTTTGTTCTTAATATGTTCGGATCGGGACCTACGGAATTCGAAGAGGTGCCTTTACTTTGCACTATGATTTGTATTTGAAACATGGAATTTCAGAGACTTCCTCTTGTAGTATTTGTATTTATTTGCAAACCGTACCTTGTTTGTAATGACAGGAAAAACAAAATCTGGTCGACATTGTTCAAATCTGCCATCAAGCAAGGGTGCGGCAGTTCTCGATGCAGACCGACATGAACACCCAGATGTCTTATCCTGAATATATTCTTCCTTATCTGGTTCACGCTTTAGCTCATCATTCGTGCCCTGATGTCGATGAATGCAAGGAAGTGAAAGAATTTGAACTAATATACAGGTATAAGAATATCTTTGTTTACATTTCGATTTCTTGCAATGTGTGCATGGTTACCTTTTGATTGAACCGTGAAATTTGAAGGAAGAGATAAGTATGGGGATACTTTATAAGGCTCGATTATTTAGGGATGACAAAAATCCCAGAACCTGACGAGGACCTGAGATCCCCGCTCCGACGGTGTAGGGAATGGGGATCAGTAAACCTGCACTGTTGCCATCCTATAGAGAGGCAAAATAGTATTAACCCGATGGGGACACGATTTCTCCAATCCTAATTTTGCCATCATATAGAGAGGCAAAATTAGGGGTACCCAAAAATAAGCAAAACGAACCAAACTGACCCGAACCGAAAAGAACCGAATTGGTTCAGTTCAAAACCGAACCAAAACTCCATCGGTTCGGTTTTGGTTTATAAAATGAGAACCGATATAAAAACGAACCGAATAAAAAATCAATTTGGACACATGGTTCATTTTAAGTCATTGATCCTTATTAATTGGGCCAACAAAAAACAAGTCAAATAATAAGTCAAAATTGGCCCAAAAGGTGAGAATTTCATGAAAATCGGTTCAAAGAAAATCCAACAGATAACCGATAAGTCAACATGGTCTAAAATGTGAGAATTTTATGAAATTCGGTTCATAACGAACTGAACCAAGCCGTTGCCATCCCTACTAAATATTTGTACTAATATTTAAGTGCATTTGATGGTGATCTTAATCATGATTCGAGAAAACCTTATTTTGCTTCTTATTTTCTTCCTCCTACCCACAATCTGTTATACTAATAGTTCTTCGTATTTTAGGCAATTGTACCTATTTATTTCCATGCTGCTGACCGGAGAAGAAGATGGCAAGTCTGAATCTAGCACCGTCAAGTACAGAGAGACTACTTGTGCTATAATCTCTGTCTTTAAGAGTATCAAGTGCTCGGAAGATGTAGTGGATACCGAAAAATCAAAGGTCGAAGATGCATATTTTCATTTGCTTATTTCCAGTTGTTGTTTATTTCATAACGGCAGAAGTGAATTGAGAACTCAAAGCTTACATGTTTAGTTGCTTGTACTTTCAGAACTCATATGCTGTTTGTGACCTTGGCTTGTCAATCATCAAGCGCATAGTTAGAAAGGAAGATAATCTGCAAGATGTGACCATATCGATCTCTCTACCTCCGGTGCTATACAAATCACGTGAGAAGAAGGAAGGGAACGATTCTAAGGTAACTTCTCTATGCTTAAAACTTCATTTGCATTATTTTATTAAATTAGATTACGGATTGAGTCCTATGAGGAGTTTACAACATGGTGTAAACGTGCCGAATTGAGTCTATATTTGGCAGGGCTCGGTTTCACATGTAAGAAAATGGTTCGGCTCAAGTTCGGCTAAAAAATAGTCAAGCTTGAATTCAGTTTAACTTGGTCTGGCCTGTATGGTTTTCACTATAATACACGTTAAAAGTATATAGTTAATTAAATATAAACGAGCTGGCTTGTGCCATCAAATGTTTGGATCGAGCTTGCCTCATTTATTGAACGAGCCCAACCTTAAGCACAAATTAGGCTCGAGCTCGATTATAACAAGCCCCTGAGCCAGATATTTAGCGAGCCGAGCTTGAGCGGCTTGTTTACAGCCCTACAACTTCCTTAAACATAGTAAGTATTTACATTAACATTGTTGCACTGTTTGACAGGCCAGTGAAGGAGAAACTGCCAATAAAGGTCAAACTATTGGCGAAGAGAAATTGGCCAGTGAAGGTGAAACTACTGGTGAAGAGAAAATAACCAGTGAAGAGAAAGTGGCCAGTGAAGGTGAAACTACTGGTGAAGAGAAAATAAGCAGCGAAGAGAAAATTGCCAATGAAGGGCAAACTAATGAAGAGAAACTGGTCGGTGAAGCGGAAACCACCAATGAAGGCCTAACGGCTAGTGAAGAAAAAACAGCAAGTGAAGAGAAAACAACCAGTGAAGCATTAGCCACCGACCAAGAGAAAAAAACAGACGGTGAGGGGCAAATACCCGATGAAGTGCAGATGACAGATGCGGAGCAAACCACAGGTGAAGGGAAAATGGCGAGCGGAGGGGAGACATGGCTGGCCAATGAGAGCGTGTTAGCACACTTCAAATCACTCAAATTTGACGACAATGGCATTGTATGTTCTGAAGCTCACTAATGTTTTTAGGGAAAAGTACACTTATCTACACCCAACTATACACCTTTTCCACTTAACTACACCCAACTAAGAGTTGGCTATTTCAGATACCCCAAGTTTCATAAATTCCCACCCGTTAAGTTTTTGGATGTAAAATGACAAAATGTTAATTCTGAAAGTGAAAAGACGAAAATACTCTGTCGGTTTTCAAATTTTCAAATCGAGCCATTCATGTGTGTTTGGGGTGTTTCTCCGGTCAAATCTCGCTGGCGAAGGCAGTCGGAGGCGAGGCCGGCGAGCTGCACGGTGGCTGAGGAGTAAGCTAGAGCCATTGTTGACCGGAGAAACTCCCCCAAAACTCCAAACACTCATGAATGACATGATTTGAAAATCACCCATGGGCAGTTTCCTCTTTTCAGTTTCAAAACTAATATTTTCCATCCAAAGACTTAACGGATGGGGAATTTATGAAACTTTGGTGTATTTGAAATAGCCAACTTTTAGTTAGGCGTTGGTAAGTGGAAAAGGTGTATTGAAACTAAGTGTACTCTTCCTATGTTTTTAAGAGTATCTCATGTTTGACTCTTGTTCCCCTTTCGCTAACATATTTGTCCATCTTTCTAATCGCATCAGGTTCAGGCAGAAATTGTGGAGGACGACAAAGACGGAAATGAAGTACCCTTGGGAAAAATAATGAAAAATTTGAAATCCAAGGGACCTAAAGCAAGAAAAAAGGCTAAGGCTAAGTCTTCGCCTGATAAAAGTAAAAATGCTGAAAACGATATTGATATCTTGAAAATGGTCAGAGAAATAAATTATGATGATCGGGAGAAATCTAGTAAGTTTGAAGCAACTAACGGACATGGACGCTCTCCGAAAAGAAAACCAAAGACCAATTCAAAGTATCAAACAGAACAGGCCAGTTACGATGCACATGCTCCAGTTCCTAAACGGCCGAGGTCGACGTCTGCTCGCAGTGCTTTCAAGTCACCCAAAAATACTTCAAAGTCTCCTGTCACAGTTTCAAAAGATGACTCACCACAAACTGAACAGGATGTGGATTCCGAGAAGAAAATCCTTAAAAGCCGGGAGTCGGGCTTCCTAGTATCACCTGCCCCGAAAACCGCTTCGTCGAAACGTAAAGCCAAACCTTCTGAAAAACGCCGTAGTGAAAAATCGCCAAAAATCGAAGATACCGACGACGACGATGATTCAAAAGTGAGTTTTTTTAACGTTCAACTGGCTTCTTGTAATCTGACACTATATCGATTAACAGTTCACGAACTTCTTTGCTGCTTCTTGCAGACACCAAATGCGCCAATGGAGACCGATGAGATCAACACAGTAAGTAACTCCAAGTCGCCAGCAGGATCTAGCAAGAAACGTAAAAGAAGAAGTATTGCAGTTTTAGCAAAGGTTAACCATTCTCTTATTCTTTTTTACATTGTCTTATAACGTGCCTCAGATATCATAATTTATAAGTCCTTCCGGACCTTCCTTTTGTACTTTGTAATCTTTACTCTCGAGGGATGGAGGGAGGGCACATTTGCAGTTTTATTATCTCGTTATTTTCAGTAAGCATGTACTAGTAGTATCATGCCAGCTGGTCCGTGATATTTGCAAGATTGTTTAAACAAGAATGAACTGCTGATTATTTCACTAATGTAATTTGTAATAATTTTTTCCACAGTGCTCATTAAAGGATGATGAAAAGGACTTCTCAGACTTGATTGGTTGCAGGATCAAAGTTTGGTGGCCAATGGACAAGAAGTGAGTAACTTATAAATGCATATGTTGAGACGTATGAATAAATGTATTTGTAAAACATCTTTGGAACATAACCCTCCTTTCACGAAGCCCTTTTCTCGTCCTATAAGTTTCTTATTCATCACTATAGAAGGTAAATATGAAAATTGCGTAATCAGAACTTCCAATTAGGGCCTTGACGCTTCTACTCGTGCAATCAACAGGTTTTATGAAGGCACTGTGAAGTCCTACGATCCTATAAAAGGGAAACATGTGGTGAGCTACATCTTCACGATTCCCATTCTCATTTCTTTTGACTAGCTCTATACTCGCTTCTAACTTCTCAAAATTTGTTATATTATCTTACCCTTCTGTTTATGTTATAGGTGTTGTATGCGGATGGAGATGTCGAAGTGTTGCGCTTAGACAAGGAGCGCTGGGAGCTCGTCAGCAGCGGTCGCAAGTCGGCAAAGGTCTATAATTGTTAATTCTTTGTAGATAAATCAAATCTAGCCGATACTTTGAAGCAATATCGAATAACTCAGCTCTAAATTATAACACATTCCTTATGAAAACGTATGCAGAAGTTAAAATCACCATCAAAGGCCTCCCCTCCTGCAGAAGTGTAAGTCCCAACTTATTCGGTTTTTAGGATGTCTATTTCTGCATTTTGATCCTTCACTTTTGTTTCATTCCTTTAATTATCTGCAGTTCATCGAGGCAGAAAAATAAGAATTCCGGGAGTTCAGTAGAGAATAAAAAATCATCGAAAGCGTGCGTAAAATTTAGCATGTGTCTATCTTTCATTATTTGCCTCTTACGAATTGTAAGCTGATTTTTGGTCGTCGTTTTCCAGAGTTAAAGGGAAAAGAACTCCAAAGAAAAACTTGAAGCGCGGGCAGAGAAAAACGCCCGAGAGTAAGGTACATGAGGCTGAGAGTAAAGAGGGCTCTGATGTGTCGGACGCTGAACCTACCTCAATGTCTAAAACTGATCATATGAACTCTGGTGAGTTGTATGTGCATTTTGAAAGTTCAGTTACTCTTACTCATTTTGTCCCTCGAAAGTTTTGCTTGTTATCAAGCGTGTTATGGTCATTGTAAGAAGCCCAACCCACCCTAAAAGCTCAAGCTGATAGGTGGAGGCCTGGATGTGGGACTCTTAACACCCTCTCTCACATGCATCCCGGGTTTAGAGGATCCACACCCTTTCAGATGTGGGACTCTCAACACCCTCTCTCACGTGCATCCCGGGTTTAGAGGATCCACATTTTGTGGGACTCTGCAAAAAGATGAGCGTTGGCTCGCGAAAGTGCAGGTAGAAGACAACCGGCCTTCAATACCATGTAAGAAGCCCGGTCCACCTAAAAGCTCAAACTGATAGGTGGAGGCCCATACGTTATTTAAGCTGGTGAACAGCTTTCAGATGTGATACTCTAGCAGACTAACAGTCATGACTGACACTATAAGTCTTCCTCACTATTAATTTAAACTTCTCCGGGGTTGAGATTATTTGTTTTCTAATTAAAATCACATAGGTGAGAGTATCATGCTGCAAAATTTTGTCGATCACCTAGTGTATTGAATGGGGATTCGAATGCATGTCTAGTACTTCGTGGGTTTATAACACATCATTGATTATGACCCTTGGATTTGTGTAGGCTCTCTTAGATATGCCCTAAAATCAATCTCAACCGGACATCTCTAGATACAAGTTATTCCACGCTGTTAAGTTGAATGCTCATATCAATACTAGAATTTCTACTTCTCTCAGTTCTTGTAATTTACCTTCTCTTTTAGGCGATTCTGAAGGGGATCATGACGAGATAATGGACGAGTCTGATAAGGAAGCGAAGTCTGTTTCTCGAGAAAAAGAGTCGGAAAATTTAGAGACGAGCTCAAATCATAAAGAGGAACTCGATGAAGAGAAATCAGATTGTGAAGAAAAATCTACTGACAAAACGGAAAGTGTTCAGTTGGATGCTAAAACCGGCGAAGATGATAAAAAGGAAGAGAACGATTCTGAAGAAAACCAAGAAGCCGAGAAAGAAGGCAAATCAGATACTGAAGGGAATCAAGAAGCCGAAGAAGAAGAAAATAAATCAGATGCCGAAGGAAGTCAAGGACCCAAACCCTCCGGGGAAGAGAATGCAACACCTCAGAATAAAACCAACGATGGATCTTCAAATCCCTCTGATGCTCAGGATGCTGAAATCTCCGATGACGAACCTCTTGTACGTACCTCTACCTTTCATTAGTACTTTCTTTATCAACATTAATTAATAAACAATAGGAAAATGGCAAAAAGGTGCTCTAAACTATGACACTTTTGCAAGAGGGTACTATGTAATTTGTTGTTGACAAAAGGTGATGTGAACTTTGTTTTTATGTGCAAAATGTATGTATTTATAGAAAACTTAAATTTTTAGTTGATTTTTTTAAAATCTTAATTTCAAGGGCAATTTCGTCATTTTTGGAAAAATACATACATTTTGCACAAAAATGTAAAGTTCACGACACGTTTTTGCCATCAACAAAGTACACCACACCCTTATGCAAGAGTGTCATAGTTTAGAGCATATTTTTGCCATTTTTCTTGAACACAACCAACATGGGAACTGGAACCAGTGGTCACATGCTTTATCAGATGAGGTCTCTGCCATTAATTTGTTATCGAAGTGTTTTAGGTTCTAATCCGAATCTCCAAATGCAGAGCATCTGGAAGAACCGAGCGGGGAAGCCAAGCCCAAAACCACAATAATAGGGAACACGGCGAGCAAACCAAACCACCGTTCCCCGAGAATTCATAAAGGCTCCGGTACCATGTTATAGATCCCCGCGCCTTCCCGTCTTTGGCCGGATCTATTTGTAAGAGAAGAAAGAGGTAAATGTCAATTCTAGCTATGCAGGTGAACTAATAAGTGTACAAGTCAAGTGTAGAATTTAAAATTAACAGTAGAGGTTCTTCACAAGTCATGAGAGCATGTGAGAACCTTGGTCTGTGCAAATGTTTATGGTAGGGGTGACATGTACAGCACAGTTCATACAATAGAGGGTCAGGGTAGATTATTGGGTCATCCTTGGAAGTGATTGTTGTACTGTCTGCTACTTTCTTTATTTTGCCACTTTTTGTATTTTGGTGTAATGTTTCATTTTCTTGAAAATGGTCACTCTTTTGGCCAAAGACTAGTGAAAACTGAGGGATTATTTAGTTTCTCTGTAGGGTCTGTCTGTAATGCTATGTTGTAAACATATAACTCTATTTTACTATTTGTATTGGTCAATGGACTTGTTTTGAAGCTTTGATTTTTTTTTCAAATGTGTTTGTTAGTAATAAATGTGAGGTTGACTCGTTATTGATGAATTTGACATTTTTATATCCAAAAGCCGAACAGAATTTGATTGAGAACTAATGTCAATCACCAAAATAGACAAAAGATCTTGGTGAATATGTCTGCATAAATAAATGGGTATTCCTTTAATTCAATTTATTTTTTTGATTAATTCTTAAGAGGACCTTTCTGACCGATGAATGATTAGCAATTTGTACAGTCTGATTTCACTTACCATATCATACCCCTCTTTTACCCAACTCAAGATTTCTCGGATTTCCAATGCTTTGACCATTTTCAACTTTTGCTGGACCTTTGCAATTCGACATCTCGCAGTCACCAACGCGCCTTGATGGTCTCTAACGATTAGGGTTAATCTGCTTTCTTCTTTGATATCGAATATCGTAGCGTCCATTGACTTCAATCCCCTTGCTCCGACTTCACTTGCCCCTTCCTGCTCTATATCCGATACATGTAAAGTTGTTGTGACTCATTTCCATCAGTTTTGGCAGAGTTTGATAAATTGTGCAAAATTTTGGATAGTTTCCTGCAAGTTTTTGCAATAAATATATTACACATGTCTATGTTTCAACTGAAAAAATAATTTAGTTGAAATTCTTTTGACTCAATTCGAAGTTCATGCCTCCATCTTTTACCGTAAAAAAAGAAAAAGTGATTACCCTATCCGAATCCATGATTATCATAAATCACTAGTACTTTGTGAAGAGATGAAATAAGGTCAATTCTGTCATTTACTTATTCATGGATGGTTAACATTTAAACCTTAAAATTAGCTCAAACCCCTAAGGTTGGCTTCTCTATAATAAGGAATCATAAAAGTGAAAACATTTTTTCCCCACAATTGTCAAAGAAAATTGAAAAAAAGAAGAAAAAAATCACCATCCTATTGATTCTTGGCACCAATAGAAAAATCTTCATAAAATATTAAGTCTCTCTCTCTTTTGGGGTTTCTTTGGTTCTGTCATGAATCATCTTCTGATCCTGTTGCTGCATTTCTGATCTTCTTGACCCTTCCTCTTTCTTCAACTAGGTATGTTCATGTTCGTGTTCATGTTCATTTTTCCTCTTCACAACAATGTTCTCTATCAGTTTCTCATGGTGAAACATTTACAAATCACAACCCTCAGAACAAGCTCTGCCACCTTAACCCTCCTGAATGATCAAGAGATCAAATCAGTCGAATGCAAGGTTTTTGGCCTGGGTAGCTTGGTTGGTCAAGACGAATTCTCTCTCGAGGTCAGGATTCGAATCCTGGTGGATTGTCTGTTTGAGAGCAGGTGTTGGGTGGGGGATACGTCATGGGGAAGTCTTGCTGGTCAAGATAAATTCTCCCGCTAAGGGTTCTAATCTTAGTGGGTCACCTATTTGAGAGCAAGTGTGGGTGGGGGTTAGGCCATAAGGTAGTCTGGGCTGGTCAAGCCGAATTCTCTCTTGAGATCCATGGTTCGAATCCCGGTAGGTCACCTGTTTAGGAGCATGTGTGGGTGAGGATTTTGTTTTATCAGCGATAAGAAATTTTTTATTATCGATGAAACCGACAAAAACTTTCAAGAGAGAAACAAAAGCCAGCAAAATACATTAATAAAGAGAAGACAAGAAAACAAGATACAGCCAAAAAACTGAAAACGAAATCATAGAAACTTGCGACACAAGGAGGGTTTAGGGAGTGAGGATTGAGTCATGGGATAACCCAATTGGTCGAGACAAATTCTCTTTTCTTAGGGTTTAAGGATTCGAATTCCAGCAGGTCACCTGTTTAGGAGCATGAGTGGGGCGGGGTTACGTCATGGGGAGGCCCAGACGAATTACCTCTCTTGAGGCCATGATTCGAATCATGTTTAGGAGCATGTGAGAGTGAGGCTTATGCCATGTGATATCCCAATTGGTTAAGACAAATTCTCTTTGTTATGGTTTAGTATTCGAATTTTAGTGGGTCACCTGTTTAGGAGCATAAGTGGGGTAGGGTTAGGTCAAGGGGGTAGAATGTGACATTACATTGTTTTCATGAACATAAATGGTTTGTTGGATTTGTGATTCTTGGAAATGGTGACTTATTGTGCAGAGGAGGTTGAAAAAAGAGGTTAAAAATGGTGAATATCAGAGGTCAGCACCAGAGGACTCCATCAGGGTCCCCAAGAGTTGAGGTGGGAGAGATTGACACCAGAGCTCCATTTCAGTCTGTGAGAGCTGCTGTTACTTTATTTGGTACCATCAAAAGCAAAGCCTCCTTTCCTTCCTTCAAGAGGCAATCTTCAACAGCTTCTACTTCTGAGGTACTTTTACTTCAAATCAATCTTCATGTAAGTTTGTTTTAAGGCACCGTTGTTGGGTATGTCTTGAATCAATTATGAATTTATTCAGATTAGTGTGTTTGGAACGTCGAGTATTGTTAGAGTATATTTGGTACTGATGATGATGCATTGATTCCAGTGATGGTTTAAGTCGAGGTGAAGATTTGTTTGAATATGCCTTGAATCGATTCTGACCCACTTCAGATTAGTCATTATAGTGAACTCGCTGACCGATATGAATGGCAAAAATCCCTAAACCTCACATGACCAAGTATCTTCAATCCAACGGAGTAGGAGATGAAATCACTAAATCCGTCCAAACTCCCAAACTACCGTCCTATAGAGATGCAAAATATCCTGAATGTGACGGGGACCTGGTTCCTCGATTCGACAGTGTAAAAGACGGGGATCACTGAATCCATCCTGAACCTACCCCACTGCCATCCCCGACCTGGGTTCAAGGGGGCGAAGCCCCCCTCAAAACTATATGATATGTTCCAACTTTGGTATAAGCCTAATTTGTGCCGCCTATTGTTTATTTATACAATTGATGTAATTTAGCCTAGTTTTACTTGGCGATTCTGTACTTCGATTCTCTCGGTGAGAACCCCCTCTTGAGTTTGTAGACATAGTCAATACATTATCGGTGAATCCCGTAATTCTTTCTCATTCATACTTTCATTCTCGTGATTGTGTATTTCGATTATTCGTTTATTCTGCATCACATATATCTTTCTCGTTATAACAAACAGATACACATGATGATGATGATTATGTGGTTTGCTGGTTCAGAGTGCCATGAACACCCTCAGTGTCTCCGAGAAGGAGACCAGGCTGATGCTGGCCGAGAGAGACCTGACCAAGTACAAGAAAGACCTCGAAACCGCCGAAGCCACCAAGGCTCAAGCCCTCCAGGAACTCGAGCTAGCGAGGCACGAGCTCGTGGAGCTCAACATGAAGATCATTAACATCAAGGAGTCCAAGCACATGGCCGTCGAGGCCGTGGAGGACCTCCGGGACCACGCCATGAGCCTCCAGGGTGAGATCAGCCGCGACGACATCACCGCCGACGGGCCCTGGCGGGAGGAGCTTGACCTTGCGCTCGACCAGCACAAGTCCGTCGCGGGCGAGCTCTACTCCGCCAGGCAAACGTTGTCAAAGCTCCGGCAGGACTTCGACGCCGCCCTGCAGGCCAAGCGACGCGCGCTCCAGCGCGCGTTGGAGGCTCAGCGCGCGGGGACCGCGCTCACCGAGAAGGCGGCGGAGCTCAGGAAGGAGATCGCGGTGATGGGGGAGTCCACGGAGCAGTCGAGGGCCGAGGCGCAGCGGTCGAGGAAGGTGCAGGCGAAGATAGTCCTGGAGCGTGAGTCTATCGTGGAGTCGTACAGGCCCGCCAAGGAGGAGGCGGAGCGGAAGCTCGAGGCGCTGAGGCAGGAGTTCAACCCCGAGATGACGCGGATCCTCGAGCAGCAGTACGCCAAGGCGAGCGCGGAGATACAGGAGATCAAGGAGCAGATGAGGATGGCGCAGGTGCACGGCTCGGAGATGAGCTCAATCAGAGACGTGCAAGACGAGCTGCACCGGTCCGCCAAGACGCTGCACGAGATCTCCGGGGAGGAAGCTGAGCTCCGAGCCTCAGTGGACTCCGTGAGGGCCGAGCTGGAAAGCGTGCAGCGGGAGCGAGAAGAGGCGGAAGAGAAGGAGCGGAAAATGGTGGAGCTCGCAGCGAGCCTGCAAGAACAATTACAGAGTTGCAGGTAGGGTGCCCAAAAATAACCAAACCGAACTAAATGAACATGCGAAAACAATTACACAGTTGTAGGTAGGGGTGCCAAAAATAACCGAATTGACGCGAAAAATAACCGAACCGAAAAGAACATGCAAGCACAATTACACAGATGCAGGTACAAGCACAATTACACAGATGCAGGTAGGGGTGCTCAAAAATAACCGATCCGACCCAAAAAGAACCAAACTAAACCAAAACTCCATTGGTTCGGTTTTAGTTTTTAAAATGAGAACCGAACAAAACCGAAAACCGATCGATTTGGACACATGGCTCATTTTAAGTCATTTATCCTTATTAATTGGGTCTAAATATATTGGACCAACAAAAAAAGTCAAAACCGGCCCAAAATGCCAAAATTTTATGAAAGTCGGTTTAAAAAAATCCAACCAAAAACCGAGAAGCCAAACAATAAGTCAAAACGGTATAAAACGTAAGAATTTCATGAAATTCAGTTGATACCAAACTGAACTAAACCGAATTCCATCGATTCAGTTTTTGTTCTTATTTTTTTAAAACCAAACCGTAAACAACCCTACTTACAGGTCAGAGCTCGAAGGCCTCGCGGAGCTCCACACCGACGAGCTATTCACAAAACTACACCGACTCCTATCAGGAATCAACCACGACAAAAGGGAGGTCGAGGAAATAAAAAAAAACGTCGACGAGATCAAGAAAGAAACCAAACATACCCAAAGCGAAGAGGAAGAAGCCAAGAACCAGCTCCAAGAAGCCCTCTCCGAGCTCGAGGGGGCAAAGGTCAGCTCGAGGCACGCCTCCGACCATCTCAGAAACGTCTCCACCGTCTGTGCAGCAGATTTCGGGACGGGCAGCGCTGCCCCGAGGATCAGAATGTCAAGAAAAGACTACGAGAATTTATACAGGAAACAAGAGGAGGCGGACAACTTAGCTGAGATGAAGGTGGCTGCGGCGACGTTCCAGGTGGAAGCGATCGACGCGAAGAGGAGCGAGGCGGATATGCAAGTGGAGAACACTCTGAAGGAGATAGGCCGGATGCAGGCGGTCATCGATTTCGCCCTGAAGCAGGCTGAGGCGTCGGAGAGAGCTCGGAAGGAGATCGAGACTGAGCTCGAGACCTGGCGCAAATAACGAAATACAAATCAGAAACTCATAGAATGTATCATAGTAGTCACAAAGGAGATTCTCAGCGCTTCTTATTTCAGCAAGCACTAACCTCTCAGGCATAGATGCAATATCGAGTCTGTACAGTGTCTTGAACCTTTGGTTCGTATCTTTTTACCTGTCTGAGATAAAAAAGAAGCTGTTCAGATATAATATAACGAGTCGGGAGATATGAGAAAACAGAGTAATTCATGTATCGATCTTCGTTTCATCTACCTGTAACTTCAGAGGCCAAACCGCTTTGGTTTTTCTGTAAGAGACATTTATATGCAACATGTTGAGGGTCTAAAATCTAATTGTATTATTGATGAATTAAAATAGGAGGTTCATTTATATTAGAAAGAGAAAATGGCAGAAACATGTCAAGTACTTGCAAAAATGTGATAGTATACAGCATGTTTTTGCCATTTTCCCTATTGGAAAAAAACTAAATACAGAAACTTAGTACTAATAGGTAAAACTAAACCTTGATACTAAAACCCTAATATTAATTGATTGTTCTAACACTCTGCAACTCAGATTCTATGGTTTTGGCAGATCTATGGGCTGTTTGATTAGTGCAACTGGTTCGGAGATTTCGGGCCGCTGTTTGATATAGTTGTAGAGTTGTTGGTGAAAGGGGTGATCCAAAGAGTAACAGTTTGTGGTTCCTTCAGAGCCTTCTTTTCTGCAGAAATGTGGAAGTGCTGCATATTCCATTATCTGCACAAATCAAGCAACCTGGCAAATTAGAATAGTCGTTGAGATGAGAACTCGTGCTTAAATACTTTCGTTGCCCAGGAATTGGAACCAGCGACCTCATGCTTATTTACACGAAGTCTCTGCTACTTCACCTACAACCTTTGGTAGATCCTTTCGTTGTCGTGGTTTCTATGGAACCACAAAAATTTACTACTTCGTATACGACAGTGACAAATCCGACAGTGACCTTGCCTTCACCCTAAACATCATCCTTACCCGCCCTAGTGTCCTTGTAGAGAAAATTGCAAAAAGCTGCCCTATTATAGGACACTTTTGCAAGAGGGTGTTGTGTTGTTTGCATTTTTGTTGTTGCAAAATGTCTGTTTTTTTTAATATAAAAATGACAAAATTGCCCATGAAATTAAGACTTTTATAACATAATTTTAACTTAAAAATAAATAGTATAATCACAAAACTTGATCATACAAATTTTATTTAAAAGATAAAAACAAAAAACTTATAAAATATTTATTTTTTAAAAAAATAATTTTATTTTCAAGGGTAATTTCGTCATTTTTATAAAAATATACACATTTTGCAATAAAATGCAAACAACATAACACCCTTTTGCAAAAGTGTCACATAATAGGGCACCTTGTTGCAATTTTCCTACTATATGTACAACTCTATCCTCGATCCATGACTATGGTTTAAGTTCCTGATGCTTAGGATATGTCTACACTTATAATTTGTTACTAAATCCTGGGCGTCACTAAATTCATAATTTGTCGTAGCTTATCCCAGTGTTGTGAAAATTCTCGACTAGTCCCATAATGCCCTATTTGTCCGATTAGCGCATGGCATATTTTAGAACACTGGTTTATCCACATGCCTAAGAGGATATAGTGGATAATTTTCTAGTAATGAGAATAAAATTCATAGTTACTATCCTAGCAATAGCATAAGGCAATGCATTAGAAAAATCTTACCTTCAATAGCTCGTCTCGTCCACATCCTGACAACACTTGAACTTTCTTCCTCGTCCTCTCCTGTAGAAGAGGCTTGACAACCTGGTAATAATCGGAATGTTAACACTCAACACCAAGAAATCTAAGAAGGCAAAGTACATATATTACTCAACAGATAAATGACGGGCGGAAATTTTGAATCAGTTAACAAACTATTAGTAGGGGATCAAAATGAACCAATGGATTATATAATTTTGGAGGCTAACCTTCCAACAAGCTGAAAATATGTACGGGGCATTTACAATGTAGTATGTATCGGTCTTCTCAGGGTAGTTCAGATCGTCAACGCTGGGTATAGCTGTTAGTAACTGCAACGACATAGCATAAAACTCGATCTGTCATGTTGATTTTACAGTCTTGAACATAAATTTGATTACACATCCTCGCCAGTGAAGAGTAAGCTTGAAACCGTTTCAAAATAGTAGGCATCACACAAGCTGCAATTCTACTTTTCAAGAAACGGTCAAGTTTCAATTTCAGATCATGTCTAAGCTAAAACAAATTTGTGTACTTTCAGTGTTTTCATGACAAATATAGATCTGTCAGAAGAGAAATGATACATCACATGAATTTCTTTTTTTAGGTTGACAATATGAATCAGATCTAGAGAAAACCAGGTTACCTTTATTTGGTTCAGCGCCGAAAGCTTCAGTCCAGTTAAATCCAAAACCTTCACGCAGCTAGTAATGGGTCTCCCATGCTTCTTTGATGCGGAAGGCTATGAAAAACTTTAAAAGGTCAAATAAACGACATGATAAACGAAGAATATTCAAACTCAGATGCTTACCAAAATGACACGATCCCGGTACTCATTGAGTTGTATGTGAGACTGAATATAGTAGTGGACCTATAACAATAACGAAAAAAAATCGTCATGTCACGATCAGAAAAAACGGTTTGCTATTCAAGAACAAAATGCTTCAATCCACCAAGTATCGAGATCAAACATATGAACATGCTACTCCCTTGGGATTCGTTGTGATAGTGGAATGAGGGACTTCCGACATTATACTTACTGATGCTTTACCAAATGTGCTGTGGCCTACACCCACAGCAAAGACAGGAAGGCCCTGTCGGAAAGAAATCAAAGAATCACAAAAAATTGGGTCAGTAAGAAAAAAGAAGGAAGAAATACAGATCATTAAAACCAATACTACAATTGGCCAATTAGTCGAACACTTGAAATTGGGTACCACCAGTGACCAGAGTTCGACTCCTAGCAGGGGTACCCATTGTCGTAGAAATCGCTAGGCGCCAATTAGCCGGAAAGGGCATTTGGGGCCTAGGTGGATTCTATTTTTCTATTTTTTAAAAATTTATATTAAATATATTAATATACTTATTTATCAAAAAATATATTATGCTATGTAAAAATAAATAAATAAAGAAATATTTAAGATATAAAAATATTTCAAAGTCCTTACAAAACTCATAATCAATTACCAAAACTCATATTTCAATAATTCAATTACCTCTTTCGTGTACCCAGAGAGCCCTATAAGTTGTGAATCTCGTAACCCTCTATACAGATCAGTAGGAATAATGGGTTTCTGAATCAAGAAACAGAATCACAAGTTCAGACTTCAAAGCTAACTGGCTGAGAAGGAACATAAAATTCAAAACCCGAACATCATTTAGGATACACATTCTTATAGTAAAAATGTTAATTTTGGATGGAAAGGAAATATTCCTAGCGAATTTCTACAGAAATTACCGGTGAAAGACAGTGACAAAATTTTCAAGTCGTACAGGCAGTGCGCCCCGAGAGTGAACCATATAATAAATCGAATCAATAAACATACGTTGTTTCATAAGTTCATGAGGTTTGTCACGTGAAGTCTCATTGACTTAAATTTAGGAGAATGAGTTTTTAATTGCAGTAGAAGAGCCTAAGATGTATATCGAGGATATTAGTCATTATATAGGCAATGCTAAAAAGACAGAAAAGAATGATGGCTAGCAGGATGATCTTACTGCTAATATATCGTCAATCTGGTTTTGCACCCTCCATTTTAGGCAATCCACTAACTGGAAAATTACAAAAAAGCACCGTTTCATTAGAATCAAAAGAAAAACATAAACAAGACACTGTCATCACAAAGATGAAGCAGAAAATTTCAAAATGCCATCTGAAAGAACCATAGCTAACCATTTTATGAGCTTTGGGAACGTTCCAATCTCTTGCTTTTAGAAATCGCACTAAATTTTCAGATATATGCCCTTGATGGATATTCTGCAATTCAAGAAATAACATTTAGGTCATAAAGGTAAAATATATGTTTCAAACAATTCCAAGGCAAGCCAAAGCGGACACACTCAAAACCCCCAACTCATACTTCTTTCTAATAAACAATTGTTACAAGTTCAGTAACCAGTCAGCTCAACCAAAATACAAAAACCCAAAAGGTTGATAGTATCACAAACATTAACACCCTGCATTAACGTTTTGATCCACCAGCAGCACTAGATTTCAGGCAGAACCCAACAAACATTACCAAAAACCAATGTTCTAAAAATCTCTGATTAGTCCTATTAGTCCCTGGGGACCCTATCCACCAGACTAGGGCCTAGCGTTCTTCAGAATACTGCCAAAAACCAGTGTCCAAAAATTCTCCCCGATTAGCGCATAGCATTTTCTTAGAACACTGCCAACAACCAGTGCTTTTAAAATCTCCGATTAGTCCCCGGAGGCCCTATCCGCCCGACTAGCGCCTAGCGTTTATTTATAACACTGCCAAAAATCAGTGTCCTAAAAATCTCCGATTAGTCGGATTGGTCCCCGTAGGCCCTATCCGCCCGACTAGTGGCTAGCGTTTTTTTAGAACACTGCCAAAAACCTCCTAAAAATCTCCGATTAGTCCCATTAATCCCCTATTAGTCTGGTTAGTCCTCAAAGGTCTTATCCATCCAACTAGCGCCTACCACCTTTTTTTAGAACACAGCCAAAAACTAAGAATCTAGAAATAGAAACACAAAGGACATGCAAAGATCACTACAACTAGCCATGTATCTACCAATTACCAGTACACTCCCTTCAGAAATACCAACAGCAACACAAAAAATCTCCCCAAATAAAATTAGCACAAAACAAGCTGATGCATCACCATTACAATAACCACACACACAGTTAACACTTCTAGCTCCTGCTGGAGAGAACAGATCAGCCAAATCCAAAACAAACCCAGAAATGAAAAATCAATGGCAAAGCTCAAACCTCGAATGTTCTCTTCAGCGGCTCCTCAACTGTCACCACCACCCAAAATTCCCAAACAATCAGAAACCAAAAAAAAAAACAACCCATCAAAAAAATTCGTTAAAACTTTCAAATTTAACACTAGAAATTGAATAAGATCACAGTAATGAATAAAAAAAAACTCTTACCTTTATCCATCAATGCCTTGAACTCGTTCACAGCTTCCTGAGAGACGATACCCATTTTTTCCATCACCCACTACGATTTCACCAGAAATCGGGCTAAACCCAGAAACACAGAGGTAATTGGTGCTCGATAATGGCTGTGATTTTTCTGTCTGAACCTTTCTTCTTCTTCTCTCTCTGAGACACCAGAAATTTTGTTTTCTTTATATATAGTGTTTTTTTCGGAAAAATAAATTTAAAATCAGTTTCACGCGGTTGATCAATTAACAAAATTAAATCCGTCAACTTGTTACTTTTCATCTTCATATATAATAGTAAATAAATAAACCAACATTTATCGTCAACTTGTTCACATATAATTAATCACGGTGTCCATTTAAAACAAAAAAAACCCAGATCGAATCAAGATCCAGTCCAAACCAAAATAAAATCTAAAATTATGAATTATAGTCAAGTCATAGTTTTATTTTTAAGTTAACCAGTTATTTTTAGTTTAGATACCGTTTTCATAATAAAAAATCACGAGTTAATTGGATAAATCGAACCAGAATTCCACTTATCAAAGTATCGCACTCAAAATTATCTACGCATTATGAATGCGATCTTTTTTATTCTTACAAACGACATAGTTAAACTCCACATAAAATTTCATACCTAAATTTTAATTTCATTGTGAGTTTTTTGGCCACGTAAAGTTAACTTTATTGATAAAAAAATTGGGCCTGAAGAACAGCTCCATAAAATTTGGTTGGTTTGGTTCAAACAAAAAACCAAATCATTTTTATTGGTTAAGAACTGACCATTTAATTATACCCGATTTTAGTTATGTTTCTACATTTTATAAAATCAGAGTTTTCAGTTCGATTCAGTTTTAGACCCTTTAGTTCGGTTAACTAGACTATGAACAACTCTATAATTAATAGTTTTATACAACATCCAAAAGTGTGATTAATCTTATAAAGTATTAGCTTAAATATATAAGAGCAACATACGTACGTAAATACATATATTATTATTCTCATTTTATCTTCAATATATTCTCGATTACATGCAATATAAAGCTAACAAAACTATTGTTCTACACATTATTTGAACACGCGACATAACAATGACCTTCACACACGAATTCTGAATTATACGTGTTTAGAATGTCCTAATGCTTAAATATTACATACAATTATGACCGAAAAATGCGATGTTAAATTAACAAATAAAAGATACCCACAAATATTTTTCATTTTTCTTAATGGTCACAGTCACATCCAAGTCCAAGTCAATGATTATTATCTTTAAATTTGTAGTGGAAAGTGAGTGAAGCTCAAGGCCATGTCATTGATGTCAATGTCACTCTCTTGCAAGCTCAGCTTCAATGTCTTTTAGGTCATCATGCCTCTTTATTTTCTCAATCCCCATTAGGGTTTTTGGTAGGAACCATTTCCACATAGTTTTGGATTGCTACGTGAGTGCTTTGCTTTTTTGTTGGGGCAGTGAATAAGCAACAACTTAAACGCGTTAAAGTGTCAATTTCTTTTGTAAAAGATCAACGATAAACTATTTTATGATGAATTTTCTCTTTACACGTTCTTCAAAAAGCTCATTTTAATTTGACTCGAGTTTGTCATACTTGAAATTTTAAACCGGCTCAAACCTGTGTTTAAGCCGGTCTTGTCATGATTCACGTTTTATCTAATGTCGGTCTCTAACTCTAACACCCCAAAAGTCAAGCTGGCATCAGGAAGCTCGGACAATTATTTAAGCTGATGAACGAGTTTATATTCATAAGACGTGGTACTGTAACACTCTCTCTCACGTGCAAGCAAGGTTGAAAGACACATAAAAACAACGAGTGATGGTGCTTTTGATTCATGGGCCTTAACCCTTAAACAAATGTCGTTAAACAAATGTCATAAAAGTCACGTACAAATCCAATCAATCTCTAATACCATATTAGAAGTTCAACGCATCTAAAATCTCAAACTGAGAAGGTAGAGATTTACACTGTTATTTAAGTTGATGAACAGATTCACGTACAACTTTGAGATGTAGTACTCTACCCCAACTCACCTAAAAGCTCAAGTTAACACGTGGAGGCTCGGACTTCTATTTAAACCGATCTTACGATTCACAACATGGACCACAGTTGAAATAGATTTAAATTTTTTTTTTTATAATTCTAGTGCCATTTTTTGAAAATTTCATTTGTTTTGCAAAATAATATGGCAAATTGACATATGCTTTTTGCAAATAAATTTTTTAACATCCTATTTATAAAATAAATAATACACCACCACTCTTTGCAATTAACCCAAAATAAATCACTGTCCAAGCATTTTTGGGGAACAATATATAGAGTTGGTTTTCATTTAACTGATATCTCCAACTCCAACAAAACACAATAGTGCACCACATTACATGACCACACACACACAACTTAACTATAACTTAACCATATTTCAACTAAAAACAGGACAATGAGAACCTGGTACCTCAATCCCAGGGGCAGTAGGGCAGCTTGCCAGGGGACAATGATCATCAAAGTCCAGCCCCCACCAGCTCGGCCCCTCGATGTTCTGAAGCGTAAAATAGCACAAAACGGCCATGAACGCGACCCCCGCGTCGAGCCCCGCCGATAGGATGTAGTTATGCCTCGCCCACCAGCCCTTGAACCTTCGGTACACGAAGAAATTGAAGAAAATCCCGACGGTGCCCCAGCAGATGTAGTTCACCGCCCTGGCGGGGGGCATCGCCCCCGCGCCCCCTATTATGATCGGCATGTTGATCATCCGTATCCACTTCTTCTCGGGGAATCTCCGCGCCAGGTACCAGACTGGCACCGGCGCGAGGATCCCTATGAGGAAGAAGTAGTTCATGTTGTTGTACACCCCGAGCCTCCCGAACATCCTCAGGGGACCCACGACGCCCCAGATGATGGAGGCGTTGTAGAAGACGTCGTCCCCTGGGCATGTCCAGGGGCTCCCCGCGGGGAGCTTCGAGGTCTGGCAGATGTCTGGCACTGTCGTCAGGAGCCACCAGGCCGTCCCGAAGTAGGTTGTGGAGGATACGACCGTCCCTACCAACTTTGAACAAAGTAATGGCACGTCTGTCAGTTTCTGTTTTAACGAGAAAGATCGAGTGTGGAAATAAACATGCGGTGGAAGTAAAATTGTAAAAACGGGAACATCGAGAATTTTATGTTTATTTTTTAAAATTTTAATATATGGGTATTTTCGTCATTTTCAAAAACGTCAACCAGATTTTCAAAAAAAATTGTCGGTATGAAGGTTAGCGAAGAGGGGTAAAGTGCAACTTTTGTAACTTATGAAGCGTAGAAATCGCGTTTTTATTTAAATGGAGTTAAGTTAAAATGACGTATATTTAAGAGGAGGTATCTGACATTTTATCTTATTCATAATTTTTCGCTTCCTCAATCAGGAAAATAAAACACGAAATGTAATTTAACTGGAAATAAGAAAAAACTCTGATAGTAAGTTCTAGTTTAGTGGAACAGTTTGGTATGACAAGACTTACGACGCGGTTTTCTGACGCTGCTTAGTCTAACAACTTTTTACGACAAGTCATTCGACAAATATATCATATCACTGGGCCTGGGACACTTTGCGTCCCTGGACCCCAGACCTAGCGTTTCGGCGGTGGACTCCAACTCACTGACCAGACAGCGAGATCATTGTGCTGGCTAATCCTAGCTGGTCTTGATTCGGTTCAAGTCATATCTAACTTGTAATATTTGGAGAAGTTAAGGTTGGGAATTTTGGAGTTGTGATTACCTGAACAACAAACATGGACTTTGGTGGAATCTTCATGTAATGGCCAAGCTTGAAGTCATTGAGGAACATTAGTGCCTGGGAGATGCTTACAGTACCATATGTCTTGAATGCCACATTTGCAAGAGGCTTCCCTGGGTACATGTACCCTATGATCAGCTCTGTGATGATGTTGAGTCCTGGTTGCTGAACAATGAGTTTTTCCAGTAACAAGATTGATTAGTCATGAACAACACATAATATGTATATATGTATTGTTGCGGAGAATCTGAGTCTTTTACTGGTTTGACTCAATTTTTCATAGGCCCAATTATGCTTATCTAGACTCACCTTCATGAGTAGTGTTCTAAAAGTTCCCGACTTATCTGATTAATTTTTTAATATGATTTTTTTTCGATTAATTCCGAATTAGTTTATCTCCACCCAATTAGGGCCCCACATTTTTAGAACACTATTCACAAGTGAATATTATCAGGTTACATGTGTTATCATCCTAAGAAAATTTAACTTGGCCCGCTTATCAGGAGAGTGCACTCAATCACTCAGGATCCCACTCTATCCTATCTAGATCCACCACCGTGTAGGAATGACAGCTGGGCGAGTATTTAGTGATCTGAATTTCCTATCCAGTCAAATCAGGCACAAGAAGTCCTCGATGGGTTCCGAGATTTTTACCATCCTCTCCTCCATGAGAGGGTGATCACCTCGGCTCATTTGCCGTGAGAGTGCACTCAAACGAGCCCACCCTATCCTAACTGGGCCCACCACCATAAGAGGGCGATTATTATTCCAAGTGTTACTGGCCTGCTTAACGGGAGAGTGCACATAACTTAGTACAACACAAGGAAGCCTATATACACACACTAGATCTCACTCTTAACTAAAAACGTCTCAACCCTTTGGCCTCGTGTGTATATGAACTCTTTTTTTGTACTCTATCCGACGTGAGACCTGAACTCATACATGAACCCTAACATGTACCTGGTTTGTGGTGGCAGTGATGACCCCAATTGGGAGGGTGAAAGATAGAGCTATGGCAATTGCTAGGAGGACTCCCCAGTAAGGAAGCTGTAACTGCCTTCCAAACCCTTCACAAGCAATCATTGACAAGCCAATGGTCAAAATCAGGATTGTGTGGAACCACCATTGAGGAACTTGCTCATAGTTCTTCTTCATGATTCGAGTGTGGACATCTCCAAACTTGTCTTGGTACGCCGCCTTTGTCTGCTGCCAAATTGATCTGCACATCTCCAAACAATGTGGATTTCATTCTCACATTAAAAAAACCTTACTAGAGGTTTCAAATTTTTTAGATGACTTAAGTTTTTAACATGATGTCAGAGTTTGGTCTATCTATTCATCCACACTCTTATGTGTCATCCAATTTTCGGACCTGAGACACACGGTTCACGTGCAAGTCTCTTGTGTGTGTTAAAGGGCTTGCATGTATGTGAACGGGGCTAGTTTAGTGATCTCGTCCCCCTAGCCCTTCGGGTTTGGGAGTTTCGGTTCAGTTCGGTTTAGATCCGAACCAAGTCGAATCTTATCAGTTTGGTTATTTTTCGTGTCAGTTCAGTTATTTTTGGACAGCCCTAGTTCACCCATCAACTCAACCTCTCTTACGTACGTACCTTCCGTGGAAGAGCGCGACGTGAGAGACCGTAGCCGCGAGCACCGCAAAGCTCAGCCCGTAAGCATAAGCAAAGAATATACTCAAATAAATCCTGCTATACCCATCATACCCCTCCCGATCGAACTCGAACGTCGCCTCGTTCAACACCCTCGACACATTGTAAGGCTGCCCGTCGACGTCAAACACATGAGCCGAGAAGATCGGGAACCTCTTCGCCTCGAACGAGTTCGTCCAGTACGCGACCGGGATCAAGACATAGAGGGTCAAGAAAAACCCGCCCATTATGTTGAAAATGGCAAATGCGGGGGTGGCCAGGGGGGAGCCGATGAAGGCTGAGACCGTCGACCAGTCGAGCGCAAACGAGCCAACGCCGAGGCCCCCCAGGCCCGACCCGACCTGCTGGGCCGTGACCGAGTCCTTGTAGACCCAGCAGACGAAGGAGAGGGCGGTGATGGCCTTGAAGAGGTAGTTTGGGACGGTGTAGTAGGCGAAGCTCGAGATGAGGACGAGGAGGAAGAATTGGAGCCTCGTGAGGCCTCCCTTGGGTCGCTTCTCGTTCTCGTGGAGTGCCCTAAAGAGGGACACTTGGACCAGGTTCGCAGGCCACCACATGTAGGGCGAGTCCACTAGGAACTTCCTGAAGAGCCCCGCCCATCCGTAGCCGAGCATCTGAATACACATGAATCAAGAACCTCGTTACGTTGGATGAAACCCGAATTTTGATACACAACTTGCTGATAAAAGAAAAGAACCTGATCAACTAACAAGAATATGTACTTAGTTCTTGGTAACAAAGATAATCTCGGTTTATTACTGTTATTTCGCATTTTTAAAAATACATACGATTTACACGGAAAGGCAGAGTGCACAACATATTTTTGTTACTAACTAAGCACACATGAAACCATTTATGTTACTTTTCCTTTTTTTTTACATCAACCATAAATTAAATAACAACATTGAACATTAGAACCAACTATCTTATATTTATCATATGATGTTTATGTCATTTCATTCACAACCTTTGAATATAACTACATTTTATTTTAGAATATTTTTTGTTTGATTTTACTTAGTATAAAATGATTCAAGAAAATGATTGTAAGTACATTTTTTTGTTGATGGAAAACATGTACCATGAACTTTGATTATTTTGCAGAAAATGTGCGTATTATTATTATTTTTAAAAAATAAAAATAATTTTTAAGTTTTATGAAAACATATTTTAGCTAAAATTTATAATAATCAAATTTTTTATTTAAATTATTTTCCAAAAATCTTAATTATCAATTTCAAGGGCAATTTTATTGTTTTTATAAGTACATGTGCATTTTGCATCAATTTTTCTTTTAATTTTACGTCTATTTTTTTTATTTTCTCTAAATTTTTATCAGCAATAACTGCAAGTGTGAGAATGAGATGTATGGGAAAGCAAGAAATTAATCACCTGAGTGGAGAGTGTGAGCAACATTGCCGCAAGAGGGTGAATCTCCCTCACATAAAAGGCCTTCACTATGGTCACTATGCCCACGGCATAAGCCGGGTTCGAACCGGAGCTAGCAAATATGGTTATGAGCACATGCTCCTTCAAGTTGAACGGCCCCGGGTTCAGCGAGAACGACCAGCTCGTCCCCGGGACCCGGACCGCCCTCGTGGGCAGCGTCGTGGCCATCAGCTTCCCAATGGGGAGCACCACGATCTGGGCCGAGACCGACGAGATGTAGAGGGAGTTCTGGCGGTACCCGAAGAACTGGTTCAGGAACGCGAGGGTGGCGCAGGATATGATCCCGAGGAGCCATGTCCGGAACGTCAGGCACGGGAGGGAGGGATCGTCGGTGGTCGGGACCGTGAGGCGGACCTCCTCGATCGGGGAGTCGTTCTCCTCGTCTGCGGGGAAAGACGCATCAGAAAGATTTATGCAGAAACAAACAAGTCACGGCGTAAAATCACAGTTAACTAATTATTAATTTTGTTTACATAAAACCTAAATTAAATTTACTTTCAGTACACCAGCTGTACCATCGTTAGATCTCCGTTAGTTTAATTTTTTGTATTAATTATGAAATGACTAAAAGTGTTCCTCCATCTTTCCTTCTCGAAGACCAAACTGAAGAACTGGGAACCGTGGATAACGATTCCAATTCGAGTTCTTAAATTGAGAAAATTATTTAATTCTGGTTCACTTCCAGTTCCTAAAATTTAGAATCATTGTGTAACCGGCAAGAATTAGAACTGATTATAAATAAAATTTATCTTTTATTAGTATTTTGGTTACAAACTTTATAATTCGATTGTGTTGTAATAATTAAGTTTTACAGTCTGATTTTTGTTAGAATTTTAATTAGGATAAAAATCATCTAATCCAGACCATAGATCAACTAATTAACAAAAATTAAGAATCAACCGGTTCCAACAAATAGATACGGAGAATCGGTTCCAAAACCAAACCAATCTCATATATAATGGTTTTGGGTCCGATTCTAAATTATTGTGATCCCATAAGTCCGGTTCTCAAGAATTGTGAACCGATTGTCCGGTTTGGGAACCGTGTACACCCTTGCCAACACTGCCTAATCAGAATGGGTACATTCTTTACAGTTCTAGAACAGTAAAAGACACCAAATCCCGAACATCAGCAAGACCGCTGTACTGACTAATCTCAGTGACATCATAATCGATTATTCAAGTCATATCTAACATACAGGAGCGAAAAATCTCACCAGAGTTCTCGGGTAAGTTCGCCTCCGACCCAAACTTGCCGGGTCGTCCTGAAATGGGCAATCCATGCCCATCAGCCTCAGGACTCTCCATGGCTCTGAAGAAAAGAAAAAACCCAGAGTGAAGTGATGAAGAGAAGCTATCACAAAAACTATAGAGCCGGCTATATAAATAGTACCTCACCTCACTATCTGTGTGTTATATATGTCTTCTTTAGCTTTGATCAATGAAGCCCATCATTTGCTTGTCTTCACACAAAACAGAACAACAGTCTGTGCATGTGAGTCCAAACAGGAACCTTAAATTGCAAGAATTCAATTTTTTTGTGTCTTGTAAGATGAAGTTAAGGAGATAAGGTTAAGAAGCAGAAGAAGAAACCCAAGTTTATTGCTGAGCCGAACCCTTATTCTGATTTCGAGCAACTTGTTTCTGAAATGTTACAAATCATAGTACCATACGTATGTTATTGTGCATAATTTTGGACTTGACTCTTTCTTTTTCTTGGTATGTTGGCACAAAAGGCTTATTATAGGGCCATGTGATGGAGTGAAAGAGGTTGAGCTGTCTGAATCCTTGATTTGGAAGGTTTTTAGTCATGGACCACGTGGAGTGGCCAGTCCTAGGAAAAGGGACTGACCCACAACCTCAACATATCGAACTATAATTCTTGCATTTGAGTGTTAGAGGGTCAAATCAAAAAAAAGATGTGAATCTGATTATCAACTTAAATAACAAGTATGAACTTTTATTTATTAATATAACGTTTTAGGTGGGTTTGGGAGAACAGGGCAGGGACGGGGAGAGGTATTCCCGCCCCGATATATTAAAAATTATATTTAAAAAT
>JAYMTP010000354.1:0-36229 GCA_036897365.1 Geranium brycei | reverse complement strand
TAGGGATCCTCTGGTCCGTTGTCATAGTTTACTTCCCGATGTAAATATTTCAACAATTTTAATTTATTTTTATATAATTAAAAAAATAAAAATGAAAAAAGAACTAAATATTAAAATATTAATTTTTAGTTTTTTTTCCATTTTTATTTTTTTTAAATAAAATACTTTTGCAACGGCACACAGTAAATGTGCGCCGTTACTATACTAACGGCGCACAGTAAATGTGCGCCGTTAGTAATTTTCCGTTAGCTTAGTAACGGCGCACGACGAATGTGCGCCATTACAGTACTAAATGTACGCCGTTACTGTTGTAACGGCGCACGAACGTTGTGTGCCGTCACAATTAGTAACGGCGCACAAACTGTTATGTAACGGCGCACAATGTGCGCTGTTACCAATGTAAAATACTGATAGTGGTACCGCAACAACCCTTAACAATTTTTCTTTGTACATTATGCCAAAATCACTCTAAAACAAAATTCCTCAATTTTACATTCAAGAATGGTTCATTACTTCCTAACGAGGTAGTTCAAGGCTCAAAATGAGAGTAAAGCGAGTATCCAAAAATAATGTTGATTATGTTGTAATTTTATGTTAATATTTTATCAGTTTTGGTAATTTTCTAACAAGATAGTTCATAAAAAATGTGATACAACGATCAAATATTGTGTTTAAATTTTAGTGAATAGCATGTCTGTAAATAGATATAAGAAAATTTAAATTTAACATTTTAACAGTACTGATATATAAAGACTAATGTGTTGAAAAAGTTGTCATTTTACATTATTCTAGTCACATAAGCAAAATTAAAAAATTTTGTCATGTTTTCAACATTTGATTGGGACGGCAGATTTAGATTGATGTCTTTAATTTCTTCATTTACGAAGACTTAGTGATGAAACGTGGCGTAACAGAACCCTCTCATGACTAACACATAACCACTAACAACCATTTCAGACAAAATTAAGTGACCAAACAACATGTTTGTCTCATTCATAAAACCACACCATTCATGTGTTCAAATATTCACCTTAACAAGTTCCCATGAAAATTTTACCATGCATTACCCACTAGGGTAACTTGGCAAATCCAAATGAGCACACTACCTATAGTAAGAGGTTCAATGTTTAAATATGTTCAAAATACAAATTAATATACAATAATTATAAATATGACTAACAGAATTTTTCAAGATCCTCACCTTGGGACAAAAGGAGAGGGATAATGGTAGATTGGGAATTCTAATTAAAAAAACTCATTTAACATTACCCATCACAATAGTTTGTCTGATCTAGAAATAGTATTGCTTAGTAAGTGATTCAACCTTTGAATTCTAATGACTCTTCTGCTTGGAACATGGATGATGACAATGGTAGATTGGAAGTTATGTTTTAAAAAGGAAAGAACAATATTTCACATTGCAACCATAATCCGCTACGGAACTATTTAACTTTATCTATAAAATCCATCTCACATTACCCATTAGCGTAGCTTGGATGATCTAGGCGAGCATTGTCTAATAAAAGATCGTTTTGTGTTCGAATCCTAGTGAACTGTCTACTAGAGGTGGGGGGATAAGGGTACATTAGCAATTTTGCTAAAAAGTAAAACCATTTCACGTTGCAACTATAACCCATCACAAAACTATGGAACTTCACCTATAAAACTCATCTCAAAGTATCTGCTACCATATTGTTTTATGAATAAATTGTGTATTAAGATTTGAGCACCATACTATCTAATAAGATGTTTAATGTTTGAATCTTAGTAAATTCTGTGTTGGAGATAAAGGCGAGGATAAGAGTATATTAGGAATTCTGATAAAAAGAAAAATAATCTCACGTTACAACACAAACCAACCACAAAAATATGATCATTAACTGATCAAATTGCCATACTTGGACTATTGTTGATGTAGACTTCACTCTACTTTTAGAACTTTTCTTCAATTAGCAACATTTCAATCCATGGAGTGGGCTAGTTTCATCCTGTTGATGCCAATGGAGAGCCTCCAAGCATCAAGAAGAGGCTCCGGAGCCAATCGGGCGAAGAACCATTGCAGCCGGTGAGTCCAATAAGGAGTGCACCTTGGACTCTGCCCTATTTCTTTGATTGCAGCTTCTGCATAGTCATTGGCCGATGGTATAAACAACGACGACTTCTCTATCGATGCCACTCTCGATACCATTTTCGTTGCCACATACAAAGGTACCTAAACAAAAAATAATAGTCGATTTAATCTTTGTTTCTTGACAGAATGATTGAAACCAATGACTTCATATATATATTAACGTTTTACCTGACATTGCACGTCAATCCCAAAGCTCTTGTATTCAGCATGCAAACACCTAGACAGCTGATCCACATAACTGCACAAAATAGGCTTTTACTATACAATATAAGCACAAAGTAGGCTTTACTATGCAAATATAGCAACAAATAAACCTAACTCTCAAGTGATTATTATTTGGCTATAAATGACAATCGCATGCATGAACTCAATCAAACATCTTCGAATGTGTTAATAGTTCATCAACAGTTGACAGTAGGCGGGCTGATACATTTACTTAGAAATATGTAGAGAAAAATCAAAAGCAACATTTGAATCAAGAATGGAAACTTCATCATTTGTGTATTCATTTAAAAAGAAGTATGAGCTTTCACACAGATTAAAGTTTAACATGTATCCGAGACTGGTTGATCCACATGTGGGTGCTTAGTCCTATACTTTGACTTTGACATACATATAGAAGTTTAGTTTCTACCTGCCAGAGAAGTGTTGAATTATAATACAACGAATAAATATAAGGGACAGTTGCAAAATCTAACTGTGTATGTGCAGATCCACTATGTTTATTGCAAATATCTAGTGTGAATTATCCAACTATTTGCTTAAGTTATCAAACTCTGACAAAATCGTATGGAAAGAAGTTTGAGCTTATATGCATATTAAACTTTAACATGGTATTATAATTTGTGATGAGTCCAGTGCTTATTAATGTTGAGTCAAACCCATGTAAATGTCTATATATGACTAATTTCTTGCTTTCTATGTGTTGTCCGGTTTACATGCGGAGATGCCTAGTCTTACAATGATCTATATGTAAAAGTCTTGTCCTATACACGAGATGAATGTTTAAACTCTTTATCTGCTTCACACCTTGTGACAAGTGAGGGCTAATTTTCTAAATCCAATTAAAAAGAGTGTTGAACAATAGAAGGAAGTCACTAATTCGATGGACAAGAATTCTTCCAGAGGTTCCTTTTAAAAGAAAGGGGAAATATAAGCACATTGAATAAATATAATGAATAATTGCAAAATCTAGTTGGGTACTATCCAACTTTTGTCAGGAACATTTATATACTATACATTTATTACAAAAGCTTACCATAAAACTTCTAAAAATTGTGAATACTTAGTCAAACTTTACTACATCCAACTAAAAATGGGTCACGTGACCGTTTTCAAAATGACACGAGTTACTCATGGAACACAAAATATATATTTTTATTAAAAAAAATTTCATTGTACAATTCTTTGATAATAAATAAAAAGAATAAATAATTTTTAATTTTACATTTTTAACCTTTTTATATTTGAAAGGTAATTTTGTTTTTCCAATTTATTTTTAGTGGTGCAAAACAACAAATTTTAGATTTGTTATTGCATAAACGTGATCCACAAAATGAACATGTTACTTGAGGCAGTAGTACAAGTAGTACAATGTGTTTTTCTTTGACCGGAATTATTGGATAAGTAAAGTGTTACTGTAATCTAAAAAAAAAGAACACTCATTTATGTAAAATCAGATATATATCACGCCTAACTAACAAAACTAGCTTTTTATTTATTTATTGTGAAGCACTATCCAATATCCTATACACAAACCCATTATTAAAATTTCCCCTAAAAATGTTGTGCAAGAAGTGATTTAGAACATAATAAATGGGCAACTATGAACTACCTTTGCCAAATCCAGTACCATCATATCTGAGCTCCAATGTATGTATGGTGTAAAAGTAGTACTAATTATAAACATGACAAGAAAACAAACACAAATGGAAGAAAATGAAGCTTACCACTTAGTAGCAGCATAGATTGTGTATAGAGGATGAGCAGGCACAACAATGCCTGCACCAGACCCTATATTCACAACTGCCCCTCTCTTCCTCTCAACCATCCCTCCCAAAACAGCCCTTGTCACCATGCTTGTGCCCTCCAAATTCACCTTCACAATCCTCATCCACACTTCTTCTCCAACCTCATGGAAGTAACTCGCCGCCGGGTACGTAATCCCCACGTTGTTCACCAGAATCCCAACATCAACACCTTCCATGGCCTCTTTTAAGGATCTTAGCCCGGAACAAACATCATGGGAAAAATCAAACATGACTATTTTGACTTTGGTGGTTGGGAACTTTGTTTGAATCTCGGATGAGGCTTTCTTGAGATTGTTGGGGTCTCTACTCACTAGAATTAGGTGTAGGCCTTTCTTGGCTAGTTGGTGTGCAAAGGCTTTGCCTATACCGTCCGTGGCTCCGGTGACAATGGCCCAAGAACCATAGCTCTTGAGGTCTTTTGTGGGTTGGACAAGTGTGGAGAAGACAAATATGAGAAGGAGGGTGATGGGTTTGAGGATTGAGAGAAAACCCAGAAAGGAGATGGCAAGAATCCATGGCGGTGCCATTTTGAGATTGTGGATAAAGTAACAAAGATGATTTATGTATTAAATGTTATGTGTATGTGCTGAAGAGATTGCTGGTATGAAAATGACGAGACTGAAAGTTGTGTGTGAAGTGGCAGTACTCAAAATCAAGCTGTTGGTTCTGGTATACACATTGACGATATTGTTGATAGAAAAGAACGACAAGAGAGATTGAGGAATGATTAGCTAGCCAAGTTTTTTTGTTTATTAGAGAGAGTTTTTTGAAATGATTTATTGAGAAGATGGTATGGGCGAGAAAGTGGTCACGTGCATAAACATGAGCCACATATGAAGGCCTTCAATTTCCAGAACTGTTTGGTGGTGTAGAGTAAATGTGTTTTGGTCACTCAAGTATTTATAGCATAGCACATTAGGTCGGTTTTGATGTCATTTAAATGGGGATGGGGCCTACATATGTATAGTCATGTCTTCAAAAACAACAGCTAAATCATTATATTTAATAATAATGTTATAACAAGAAAAATGAATATGTAGAATAGTAATTGTAATCAGAAATCAAGTAATATAAAAATAATAAGAGTTTACGTGATTTGTCAATTATAAATTAATAACGAGAGGAAAGAAACAAATTTTTAAATAAATATGTTCGACTAGGTGACAAATAGTTGCGAGAAAAGAAAATAAAAAAAATCATAATTTCATAAAAAACTCAAAATAAGTTTAGACCAGACAAACAAAGCTTTTGAATGATCGGGTGCTTGTATTATAAAATCTTAAGTACGAATTCTCATCTTTCACGTAATTATGTTATTTTTGTGTTTATGGATTTTCGATTATGATTATTATTTTTCGTAATATAACATACAATAGTAGGTCACTTAGACTTGAACCCTAACCACCAAGCTGATTAACGACCTAAGCACTTATTTTTTTCACTTATCTAAGTTTTGGTTCTGACCACTCAATTATGCTACATCCCTTTCTTTAACCTGTTTTAATAGCAACCATATGTTCTTGGTTAGTACATGGCAACATCATTTCTTCTTTATGTCATGACCATATGCTGCACCAGCTTTCTAGAGAAATCTGATGACACAATTATGGGTTCCTCTCAAGCCCTTTGGAGGTTTGAAGAACATTAATGATATGTGTCATCGTCAACACGCCTTGTTCTCCCGTCCACAGATGCAACATGCCCTTCATTTGATTGGTGGATGCGTCGGGACGGAAAATGTACCGACGAGCTAGGACTGGGCGTCTCGCTTTACGACTCCTAGCCCGTCCTCGTTCACCACTCGACCCAGCTGGCCCAACTCATCGATGTCCTTCCCATTAATTCGAGTGCGCCTTTTTGTTTTTGAAAATTACCCATTTTGTAAATAAATAAAAATTAACTGCTACTTTTTGCAATAAATGAAGGGGGAAATGTATAAAATTGCAGGAAATTTTATATGTTTTGTATAAAATTATGATTAACTAAATTTATAAAGTATGACCCATGTTAACTTTCTTTTTAAAGCACTGTTGGTTAAAAGAGACATAATCGCTTATAAATTTCAAGTGTCACGCATGTGCTTGTTATTCATATGCAAGGATTTTGAAAGTACGTGAAAATTGGAAACCTTATTTTTTTATGTTTTGATGTTTGTGTGTTACATAGACTTTAGGTATGAAACCCTGTCTGAAAATTGCCGCCGTCGGTGGCTTATTAAGGTTGTTGGCAAGTTGATTCTTGAGTTGTGTTCAAAAGGAGTATCGGAGTTTCAACACCCGCAAATAAATTAACATGCCAGTTCTCAATTTGAAGTAAAAACACATATAAAATAAAGGTGAAATAATAATGTATTCAATAAAAAAACTTAGAAATCCTAATGTCACACCCCAACAGTTTTTTACTTTAAAATTACGCCTGTGTGACTCTCGTGCACCACTTACAGCGTGCACGAGCCTCTCCCCCAAACCCCGGGCTTAGAGCACAATGCCCTATGGGTAGCGACGAGGAACTGCCAACCTAAGCCCTCGATACGCTTAAAGAAATCCGTCGGCGACAAGAGAACTCCGCTGTCGGCCACGATGATCATGCCGAGGCTCTGACAGATCATTCTCGGACTCACACAACTTCGCTAGCAAGAAGCCGATTAGGTGTTCGGCTTGCTAGTAGGAAGCACCTCCGTGAAACCTCGAGATGGGACCCCACATCTCTCCAGTCCCACAAGAGGACGGCGTTATGGAGAAACTCTTACTACGGTCTTGCGACGGGGAGTCCATAGCATGACGGTTCGACTCCCCTGAGAGATGTCACGAGCTGAGATTCCTCCCCAACCATCAACGAGTACGAATGGTATGTTTCCGACCCTGTTGGACGAGCTTGGGACACTGAGACTCCTACTCCGATATAGATGGGACGGTTCGCCTCTGCCAGCTACGCTGACAAGGTTGGCTCGAGAAGAACCCAGAAGCCGCTTAAACCAGCCTGGGGCCACGTCGGTTCACTGAGGTTGAGACTGGATCCTTTCCCTATCCATTGCCGCACAAATAGGACGACCAAGGAGTACGACAACTCCATCAACCAAGCCACGATCCAAGATGTCAAAGACTCAAATCCCAAGCGAGGACACGAAGCACCCAATAGCAGGGGACATCGTCATGGACGCTGGGCTTAAACCCTCTGGACTGGTCACGGTTCTTCGAGGTACGTTCCACTCGAAACAAACTTATCGGATGACGGAATCGTCGCCGCAAAAAGCATAGATTCCACATCCTGGCTCTACGAGCCAACCCTAACAAACCGATCGGAAGTATTGGAGGACTCATGCGTGAGATCATCAAACTCCAATGTTGAACTGGACCGACCCAACTGTCGTCCGCCATTACCGCGCAATGTTTTGCCGACACCGACGCGCTCAACGGACACTCTGGCCGTTCAAACCGATCACCATGAAGACCTGAAGTAATGCAAGCACACCTAGCTATCTACCGCACAAGGAGGAATTCCCCTACAATCCATCCACCGCAAGAGACTAGAAGAACCGGAGCCAATTGAGAGGAGAATCGCAAGCCATCCGGTCTATAAATAGACTGGCCCAATAAGAGGCCCGCATGGACCAGAAGCCCTAGCCGCCAGAGTCCAACAAGGGGGGCGCGCACTCCTTCCTTCCTTCCTTGCCAAGTTTCGCCACGCAACCAACTTGGAGTACAAGTTAGGGTTAGGGGCTTTTATGTCTTTTTGCACTAGAGTTGTATTTAGGGTATTCCTTGTAAAGTAGTATAAATAAGGGTGCCATGCATTGTAATTCCTTAGCTCTCAGTCGGGTAATGACCCGATGATCTCACGGTTTTAGGTCTTCGGTACTAGTCTTCGAATCCTGGCGCCGGATGCGTTTTTCGGCAAATAAAAAGAAGGTCGATCCCTTTGGGGTCGGCTTAACTTTAAAGACATACCGAAACCCTTCGAAAGGCGAAAAACACCAATTTTTGACTTTTTGAAGGAAGCCTCATAAAATAGCACTCATTGAGCTCAATACGTGCGTCTCGATGAGGGAATTCCGAAACATTAAAGAACTCCCAAATCGGACACCCGTAGCTCCCTATACCGTTGGATTCGTGAAATTGCGGGATAAGAACTTTTCTTTCCTTTTTAGGCAATTTCGAAAATCCTAGGGATTTTTCCCTTATTCCTAATCCTGATTTTCTATTCATTTAATTTAGAAAAATGAATAAAATTGAGAAAGGGAAATTAAGAAAATTAGGGTTTTCTACTCCTAAACCTAAAAGGACTAGTTGCCTAAATTCACTATTTCCTATCTCATACCTTGGACTCCAAGGCACTCTTATATAAAGGGATTGAAGTCCAAGGAGAGCTGATGCACATTAGCCCCACGCCAAGAAGGAGCATGGAGCCGATCACCCCAGCTGCCATCGTCGTCGATGCCGCCACCACCACTACCGCTGTTGCCGCTGCCTCTAACGCCGCAAGAGACGTCGTTTACGCCACTGCTGCCCCTGCTTCCGCCGCGCTTATGTGGATCTCCCCTCCACTCCTCTCAGCATTAACGACAAGGACTGCCCGTCGATCCCGGATTGCATGCAATCCCGATCGGCCGCTCCTTCCCACAACGTCGGCGACCTAGATGGGTATGACATCCCTCTCTCGGAATACCACCTTTCCGAAGAGGATCTCCGCTGGTGCTCGGAAGTCTTCAACTCCGATGAAGCTTTCGACGAGCTCGCCGACAACATCCGTAGCCCTAGAGAAATCCAAGGTCCCTCGCCTTGCGACGCCCTAGGAGCCAAAGATGGTCACGAAGAGCTCACTCTCACACAAGAGCCGGAGGAATTGCATTCCTCCGATATCACCAACGACGAACCTCCAGCCCTCTCCGACGCCCCGGTTCTCACACCGCTCTCTCTATTCAAACGGAGTTGGGTGGACGAATGCGAGCAAGACCTCAAGCTAGAAGAAACCAAGAGGAACGTCGCGGAGAAACCAACTCATACTCTTGATTCTCACGTCAACGTTGAGAAAGGCTTGTCTAGAACATCAAGAACAGGAGATTCGCCGTTCTAGACGCCACACGACCTTCCGATCCAAAGAGGGATCTACCAGGTCGTGACACTAACATTTACAAACAAAAATTTGGGGTCCAAACAAAACAAATTACACTTCAATATGTACATAATAAGATTTCACAGCTAAAACTAAACACACCTAAGTAGGAGGTTTAATTTTTAGAGGAAAGAACATCTTGATACACCAAAAATGTTAAGCTTTTAACTTTGATACACTTAAGTTTCACTTTACCATTCACGCAACTAACTTTTCATTTTTGTCCATTTAAGGGCCTCAAATCGAGACTAAATATGAGAAAAATAGAACATTGGGCGTGCAGAAAATGTAAAGTGAAACTTGAGTGTATCAAAATTAGAAAAAGAACCATTTTCCCTGATTTTTATCTCGGTAAGCTCTTTAGTCTCCTCTCGCTGATCAACTTCTTTATCTACCATTTTCATCCTCAAATTTCTTTGGACTTCAATTGCTCATCTCCTATGTGCATCTACCAAACCCTCTTGGTTTTATACCTCCCCTCTTTGCTCAGATAAACAAATGACACCATTGTCACTTGTAAGTTTAGGGAACTCGGAATGTTAGTTTGATAACTAAGTGTATAATATAATATTAAGAGGTCAGTTTAGTCTTTTAACAATCAAATTAACGATGCTACATCCAGTGCTTTGAAAATAAAGCTAACAATGATCAAACTTTGTAAAGACTTAATGAACCATAGTTTTATGCAAAATATGTAAAATTTACTGTGACTTTAAGCAATTTGAATCTAAATGAATTGCACAATTACTTATTACAAAAGTTGGTTGATAAAAAAGGGTACTTATTACAAAAGTCGGGACAGTTAATAACCCCTTTCTACAATGCCCTCTAAATATATTGAGTTTGAATAAACAAAACACACTCCAAATGTGCATAACAGAAAATAAGCACAGAAACTGAATCAGCAAAAATGGTATGTTATGTTATATAACCTATAACCAAATATTCCTTCAGATACAATATTAAGAATGTGACACAGTGCACAAGATGGGAGCTAGGACTCTCTGAAACCCTAAAACGTGCTTGCAGAGAATTTAGCCATTTAAGCACCATTGATGACCTTAAGTGACCTTGCAGAAACAACACAAATAGAATAAAGGAATCGGGTATATATCAACTAATATCTAGTAGTGTCTCCTATACAGATCCAGAGGTTATATATGTATATGTCAGATACTTGTTAAAACATGATTCCTAGTAGTAGCCATATGTGCACAATGAGCCAGTACCCAATAAGCCCCAGCCTTGCTCTGGGATGACTCATTAAAAGCCGACCACCAGACACCCTGCGTAAAATGGAAAGCAATTAAGCAACAATTCAGTTCAACTTATCAACTAAAGGGTGCGCTTTACTTCTATTCAGATAAGGTTTCCATATTGAGGGCAATGGAAAAAATATTTAGATTGTTCGACAGTTTATACCAAACCCCATCAACGCGATCTGCAAACAACTTCCCTTTCGCTGGAATGAGACCAGATGAGTTCAGAGGCATGAATACATGACCTGCTAGTGACAAAACGAAAATTTATAAAACTGAAATGGAATTTGCTATCTAGGAAGTGTGCAAACCCGGAATGTAAACCTTTGTCCTCGTCAGTTTGCTCATTAATTAGAGGAGCGGATTCTACATCAATGTTCAAAGCTAGATGGTCAGCTGATCCCTTTTTCATAGTTCGCACATGAGCAGCCCGGGATGAACCGGGAGGAGAATTTGAATTTGTCTCACCCGATCCCTGCATAAGAATTAGGCGCTGGTTATGTTGTGAACTTTCCAGAGTTTAGCAGAGTAAAAAACTTAAAATGGATAAGTTTCCGACCATCTTGCAAGACGGGAGGCCCAAAACTGACCATCTATAAAGAGCTAAACTAAACACAGGCTTCATTTCTGAAACCAAAAACATCTTACCTTGGTTTACACTCCAAATTATAATTTCACACTTCACTAAGCAAACAGACTATAAAACAGCAAAATTTCAGCCATTTAAACACCCCAATTATAACAATGTGTCAACGGCAGGCATTAATATGAAAATATATGAACATAGTTACCGCATCTTCAATCTCAGATATCTCCAACCCATTAGATGTTGAAGGTGCTTCGAAAATGCTCCTTTCCTGAGTGGCATCTAGCTGAGCTGTTTTTCCCTTGTCTGAATCTTCAAGTACTTTAACCTTGTTTGATAGCTCTTGCACAACATTGTGGCTCTCAACCAGTTTGGTGGCAAGCTCTTGAGACTTGGCTTTGGAATTTTCAGATTCCCAATACATGGTCATTAAGTGCTTTTCTAGCGCTGGTAAAATTTCCTTCGTGCCAGCAGATTTTTGGTCTTCGGCGAAACCCTTCTCGTCCAACATATCCCGGATTTTCAGCAAACCCACGGTGAGCTCCGATAATTCGCTCTTCATATTTTGCGAATTTTCTTTATTTGTTGCAACTTCTTCCTCCAAATGTTCAATTTCATGGAGTTCTCTTGCTAGGCTTGACTGCAGCTCTTCTTTATCACGGGATAACCGATTGATTTGATGCTGTGACTCAGCAACATTATTAATCGTGTAAAGGAGTTTTCTTAGATAAACAGAACCACTGACCTCAATGTTCCCTATTTCGGACTTAGCAAAAGGGACTTCAACCTCGCTCAACTTTTCTATTATAATTTTCACTTCAGACGGTGACAAGAGAGAATCTTTCATCTCTGACACAAAACATGAACATATGATTAACAGATTACAGTGACTAACAATAAATGATATGGGCATGCACCAAATATTCAGAAAGACAAACAAAACATATACCTTTTTCTTTTGTCTGTGAAGCTTTGTATAATGACACAAGTTCAGCTTCTCTTTCCTTCAACTTATTCACTGTCTCTTGACACTCCTGCAGTTTTAGCCTCAGCTCACTGCATGAACTTTGCAATGCTTCCATGTCACTCTCTAATTTGAAAACCTTCTTTTGGTTGAAATCTCTCTCTTCCATGACTTTTTCATGATCGAGTCTAAATTCTTCGAGACCATTCTGCAAATCTTCAATTGTCGCAGCAGCGACATTACACGTGCTGTCCAACTGCTTAGTCTGTACGTACATTTTTCTTGAAGCAAGTAACAGCAGATCTACTTCCTTCTTATATTGGCTAACATGCTCCACTTTGCCACCTAACTTATCTCCATTATCTTCTCTCTGTCTCTCAGAAATACTGTGCTTCAATTCTTCGAGCTCGGGAATAGAGCATGCTTCAAATAGATTGTTTTTAATTTCAATTTGCAATTCTTTGGTGGCATAGCAACAAGCTGACAGAAGAGCTTTAACATCAGTTTCTAGTGAAGTGATTGTATTCGCCTGTTCTTGTTTACACATTTCCATTTTCTTCAGGTTTTTTTCCAAGGATCCCTTGTGCTCGAGCATGACTAGAAATTCATCCCTCGTTGACAGTAGTTTTCCCAGCACAGCACCAGCAAACTCATCTATAATGACAGAGAAATCTTCAAACTTCTTCACTATAATTTTATTTCTTCGCTGAAGTCCTTTCACAGTTCTCTTAAAGTTCAAAGAAATATCCTCTCCGTTGACTGCATTGGCCTCTTCATTCCCCATTTCGACACTCAGAATATTTTCAAGGTCATCAGGGAGAAGATCAATCATCAGCAAGTCATCCTAAAGTTATTATTCAGATATTAATCAGAGAAAATACAGGTTAAGCTTGTAGGATTAACTATATAAGGGAAAACGCATTTATAGTTCCTATAATAATTCATAATGGCAATCATAATGAAATGATTCAGCTATTACCTCTGCAACAGGGTGGCTTTGCAGCACTTCTGAACCGGAGTCACCAAATTGACTGCAAATGCCATTTAAAATAAGATCCATATCTTTCAGGCTCTGGAGTTTCTTCCCAAAGCATTTCTTCATAATGGACAATGGACTGTCATCTTTCATAAGCACCTGAAGATCATTAAGGTGACCAATAAGCTCCACTGACCTAGTTTTTAAGCTGCCACTAGTTCCAGCTAGCTCATCCATGCATGCACTCAACTTGGCATTCAATGTTGATATCTCCTGTTTTGCGATTTTCTTATCACTTTCCAGAACAGTAATATCGTCCTCTGCCTTTGATACAGCGTCTTCCAATGATTGTACGGTCGCAAATGCATTTTCCAACTTTTTCGCCTGGGACTCAGCTTCCTCTTCCAATGATTTTATGATCGCAAATGCATTTTCCGCCTTTTTAGCCTGGGACTCAGCTTCATCACGGATCTTTTGTAGCTCATTCTCCAAACTGGTTCTGCCAACTTGAGCGGTATTGCTTTCTTCAATCATCAGAGCAATATTACTCTCTGCCCCAGAAAGTTCATCTTCAAGCGATCCCCTAATTGTATAAGCCTCAGCTAGCTTGCTGGTTTGAACAGTGAGTTCTGCTTTTAACTTCTCCAGCTCTGTCTCTACATCAGCTTTGCTATGTTGAGCCACTTCCTTCTCATTATTTAGCACAGAAATGTTTTTTGTCACCTCTGACAATGCGTCTTCGAGCGAGTTTCTCCTTGCATACACCTCAGCCACCTCACTAGCTCGGAGAGAAGCTTCTTTCAAATCTTTTTCAACATTTGTCTTTGCAAGTTCGATTTCTCTCTTTTCTTCGGCAAGCTGAGATAAATTGTTTTCTGCAACTAACAATGCATCTTCCACGGATTTCAAAGTTGTTTGAGTTTCTAGTAACTTTCGAGCGAGTGAATCAGCTTCCTCTTTCACTTTTTCCAACTCTTTCTCTGCGGATGATTTAGAATCCTGGCTTTCTTTTAAATATGTCGCAATCCATTTCACCTTTTGTACAGGCTCTTCAAAAACAGAATCTACCGGAAGAATGATGTCATCAATAGACTCGATCATTCTCTGTAACATATCGTTGCTCTCCAATAAGAACTGCTCAAGTTTATTCTTTTGCTCCTTCAGAGCAACAATATCAGCCTCCAACTCAGGGATGCACTCTAAATCGGTGGACAACGCGTTGATCTCATTCCTGCAATCAGCAACATCAGACACTTGCTCCTGTAACTCTACTCTCAACTTCTCGATCGCTGAATTCTTTTCATCAAGTTGGTTTTTTATGTTTTCCCGATCTTGAACTAACCCCTTTCCTTTCTTAACAGCCATAGATAGCTTATCTTTCAATATAGCAGCCTTTACCTCCGAGCGTTCAACATCTTTCTGCAAAGAGGCTTTTGTCTCTTTCAGTACCAAAAGTTCTTGAGATGCCACGCTTAGTTCAGTCGACAGGTTATCCACTTCCAATTTCAATAGGCCTTTTTCCTCTTTCAGAGGTAGAAGTTCTTGAGATGCTAAACTTAACTCATTTGATAGGTTATCCACCTCTTCCTTCACTAGGCCCTTTTCCTCTTTTAGTGCTAGAACTTTTTTAGACGCCGATTTTAATTCATATGACAAGTTACGCATGTCTGACCGAACCGGTATATCTTCTTCTAACAGTTCTTCACACAACATTAGCTCGTGAGTTCTTACATACAAAAGGCTTTGAACTCTTTCAATCAGTTCTGGATCAACACGAGAAAAATTCAGAGATGAACTATTATATTCCTTTATCTTCTCAATGTATCTGTCAATGAGCATGGAAGTGTCAATGGAAGGCCGACTGACTCCTTCGTCATGCATACTGACACCGAAAACCTCCAGTAACATCTTCACCATATGATCTTTCTCTTTTGAAACTTGATTCTCTTTTACAGCAATGTCTCTGTATTTGCAAGTCATGTCATTCAATTCCATTTTAAGATAGTCATTTTCTTGTAACTCTGCGGAAAGAGAAGCACTTAATCGTCCAATTTCATTATGTGCAGCTTCCTCTGTCCTGGCAATTTCATTTTTTAACATATTTACCTCATATTTGGTGTTGTGAAATGATTCCCTAAGCCAATGTAACCTTGATTCCAAATCAGAAGGTGGAATGTGTTCTGGCAAATCAATCATCAGTAAGCCATCTTTCAATTTGTGAAATTCCAAGGATACACTGTTGAACACATTTTTCTCATCCACAAGCCGTTTAATTCTCTCGGTTAGGGTCTTTTCTTTAACTTCCTCGGATGCGCTGGCTTGAGACAGCACGTCCCCAATGTTTTCAAAAACAGCATCTTTTTGCTGGATCATTTCCTGCAATGTTGAAATCAGACTTTCTTTATTGGCCAAATCCTCTCTGAAGCCACTGAATTCACCAACAATCCACTTATATTTTTGGAAAATATCGATTGACTGAAGTTCCTCGGGTAGATCGATCTGTGACAGTATTTCTTCAAAGCTTCCGAGAACCGCATTTCTTTGTGAGAGTGTTTCTTGCACCGAAGTCGCCAAACTTTCACTCTTGATTAATTCCTCTACCCTCAAATCGGCAGACTCTAGGGCGGTAGACTTCTCTCGCATATCAACTAAACATCTCTCGAGCTCACTAGTTTTATCAGCCAGAGTAGTCTTCAGTGAATCCCGCTGCTGAACCAATGCCTTTCCTTTCGTCACAGCCAAGCTGAGTTTTTCTTTGGCAGTAGCGCATCTCGTCTTTTCCTGCTCGAGTTCCATCTTCATTTTCCCAAGCTCTTCATCTTTCTGCTCCACCATCAATTTGCATTCATCAAGCTGTCCAATAATCTTCCTGTTCTCATCTTCTAAATGTGTTAATTTATCAACTAAATCAGCTTCCTTTTTCGTAAGTTGTAGTAATTCATTTCGAACAGTTACAAAGACAACCCCAAACTCATCCTGCAGCCTGAGATCGGAATTGGCCTCAGGCAAACACTCCCTGAGCAGATCAACTTCATGAAGGATCTGGTTATACTTCTCGATTAACTGAGAAGTGCCTTTCTCAACCTGAACCAGTTCTCCATAACCAGAATCATCAAACAGATCTTGATTAACGACTGTGGAAAGAGAAGCTAGAATCCTCCCAGTAACAACATCAGTCTCAGGCTTAACCCCGGACCTTTCATTGTGAACGGAATCCATATAAGATGAAGTAACATCTCGTGACACCAAAAATTCCATCACTTTTGCATTGAGATCTTCAATTTCCCGATCCTTCATAGGAAGAACTCGGTTCAGTTCTCTGATCACGCCTTCAGTTCTCAACCTCTCTTCTGAAACCGTTTTGAGAAACTGCGAGCATTCATTTATCAAGTCGTGCAACGAGCTATCAAATCCAGGAAGCTGATCATCCGAGCCACCATTACTTTCACTGGGAGATGTCTGTTGTTCGGTCATGGCCTTAAGCTGGCGGCGGAGAGAACCAAGTTCTCTCCCAAGTGTCTCTCTCTCTTCCTGCATCGCACGCTCAAATCAGTTCCCACATAAAAAAAAGTTCATAAACCATTCGTTCAGTTAACACGACTATCCTACAAGACCTTATATTGCTGCACAACGAATTCCTTCTCCCCAGCCATCTTCTCGAGCTTGGTCTGCTCATCATTGGCTGGCACGTCAGGTTTCTCCTCAGAAACCTCCGCGGCCACAACAGCAGATACGGCCGCCTCCTTAACATCACCGCTCGTTCTCGCGTCAATCAAAACTTGCTCATCAGGTGCATCTACAAACGCATCATCTTTACTCCCCGCAGAATCGGGAGGCTCCAAACCCGGTTCCTGCATTCACATTCACCTTCCTTACCACAAACACAATCCAAAATAGCATCACATGGTGAACACATTTTCCATTCAACACTAAACAATCAGAAAATCTGATACAAACAACAATGACAATAGCTAAATCAGATACCACACAAAATTGAAAACCATCCCTTTCATATGAACTTCAAAATCCCCCAAAATTCTGAATACTGGTGAATCATCTTTATTCTACACGATAATGATCAGTAAATTTAAGCCAATAATAAACAACGAAAAATCAGTACATTTCACGAACTTCAAAATCCAAAAAAAAATGAAAATCGGTGAATTACCTGATGAACTTGAGATTCAACAGGTTCCCCAATTCCATCATTATTCTCAGACATTTCAATCGGTCATAATCCAAACGCGGAAATTTCAGATCTGAAAGGAAACAATAATTATGATGAAAACAAAAGTAATTAATACATGCAACACCGAATCTGCAATCAATTAATTGACGCATTGCATTGCCAGAAGAGGAAAATGAGAATCTACAAAACCTAGATTGAGGCATAAGAATAAATAAATTAAAAACCTGTAACGGTAATTGCGTAGAAAGAAACCTAATTGACGAAGACGAGCTGAGAAAATTGAAGAACACTGTTCTCGGGTTTCTGTGTAATTGTGTCGTGAGCAAAATTAAAATTAAAATAAATCAAATTAAAATAATATTGGTTTTAGTCTTTTAGTAAGACATTTGCAGTTTAATGCAAAAATATTTCCTTACATAGATAATCTGTTTTAGATAAAATAATTTTATTTTGAAATATTAATATTAGAGAAGAGATCACTTAGTTTGAGTGAATAATTTCTTCATTCAATCTTTTTATTATGTAATATATATTTTAGATGTGTGTTTATTATATTTATGATCTTGTACTAATAAAATATAAAATATTAATATTTAATTGTATCACAAAATTCAAATTTTACATTTAGCTGCATTTTATTTAAAATAAAATATCACGTCTGATTACATTCAGTTTAAAAATAAATATGAATACGTCAAAATTTTAGTATAACTATATTACTAAATTCTAACACAATGATATTCATTTAAATTTGTGATGTTGGCTAAATTGATCAAAAATGGTTGCCATATTTTTTTGTCTTCTTAAAACACAGTTATACATCAAAGGACACATGAAAAAGACCATGCCATCATTCAAGAAAAATATAAGCAAAACTAATGTAATTTTGAATTATTTTGAAATCAATAAAGTACTTTTTTTCCCTAACATTCACAAATATTGTCCTCAAAATGTTAATTGATGCTTGTTCAAGTTCTGAATTATAGGTTACATTTGACCAATAAAGAAACTCCAAAAACAAGGATAACCAAACATATCTCCTAAACCTAAGCAGCTCCAAGAGTTTTGGCTTTTGTTGTCCGAAGAGCAAGTAGTATAAATATGTTCTCTAAGTAACAACATTTCAATATCTTCTTTTGTAAAACTAAAAAATAAGAGAGGACGTAAATAAAGAGTAGAGCAAATAAGAGTAGAATTAGAATAAATAAGTAAATAAAGATGAGAAAGCATAGGTCTTGTCTCATCCACGTTGCACATATTTTACTTTTCATTTCTATTTCGTGCGCCTCCGCTGGCAGGTTGGTGCAAGACGCCCTCCACACGGCGTTAGACATTTCCGCCGAGCAAGAGAGCTCCGCTAGCTATAAAAGCCACCGCCGCGGGTGGAACTCGGATTTTGAATTTGAGGTCAAAGTCAAGCGTAAACGCCACGGGAAGTTCAGCGCAAGTACCAACCATCAAAGATATGTAGATGACGGAGGAGATGATGATGCGGCAGCTAACGAAGAAGCGGGTGGCGGAGGAAGTGAAGATGCAGATGCAAATGCTGGAGTTGGCGGGGGAGCTAATGTGAATGCAAATGTTAATGGAGGCGCCAGTGTTAACGGAGGCGCGGTTGCGAATGTTGGGGGAGGTGCAAATGCGCAAGCTAGTGGAGGAATGAATGCCAAGTTTGAGGGAAATGTAAATTTCCAAGCTAGTGCAGGTGTCAATGTTCAAGGCGGCGGAGGTGTCGGTGGTGGTATTAATGGAAGGGGAGGAGGAGGTGCTAACGGAGGTGTTAATGCCAATGTCGGTGGAGGTGTTAATGCCAATGTTAGTGGAGGTGTTGGTGGAGGTGGTGATGTTAATGCAGGAGGAGGCGGAGGTGCTAATGTCAATACTAATGGAGGTGTTAATGCCAATGTTGGTGGAGGTGTTATTGGTAATGCAAATACAGGGGGAGGCGGAGATGCTAATGTCAACGCTAATGTCGGTGGAGGCATTAATGCTAATGTTGGTGGAGGTGTTACTAATAGTGCTAACGGAGGGGGAGATGGAGATACTAATGTCAAAGCTAACAAAGATGTTAATACCAATGCTGGTGGAGGTGTTGGTGCGGGTGCCAAAGCTAATGGAGATATTAGTATTAATGGAGGTGGAGGAGGAGATGCCAATGTCCAATCTAATAAAGGTGGCGATGCCAAAACTGATGGAGAAGTGAATGCCAAAGTTAAAGGAGGTGGTGACGTCAAAGAAGATGGAGGTGTCAAAGCCAAAGCTGAAGGAGGTGGTGATGTTAAAGCTGACGGAAGTGCAGGTGGCAAAGTTGAGGGAAAAGGTGATGTTAAAGCTAATGGAGATGCGAATGTGAAAGTTGAGGGAGGTGCCAATGTCAAAGCTGAAGGAGGTGGCGATGTTAAAGCTAATGGGGGAGCTAATGCCAAAGTTAAGGGAGGTGGTGATGCTAAAGCTAATGGAGGTGCAAATGTGAAAGTTGAGGGAGGTGTCGATACCAAAGCTGAAGGAGGTGACAATGTCAAAGCTAATGGAGGTGCAAATGTCAAGGCTAACGGAGGAGCCAATGCCAAAGTTGAGGGAGGTGGTGATGTTAAAGCAAATGGAGATGCACATGCGAAAGTTGAAGGAGGTGTCAATGCCAAAGTTAAGGGAGGTGGTGATGTTAAAGCTAATGGAGATGTGAATGCAAAAGTTGATGGCGGTGTCAATGCCAAAGTTGAAGGAGGTGGTGGTGTCAAAGCTAACGGAGGTGTTGATGCTAAAACTAAGGGAAATATCAATGCAAATATTAATGGAGGTGGTGATGTTAAAGCTAATGGAAGTGCGAATGCTAAAGTTGAGGGAGGTGGTGATGCCAAAGTTAACGGAGGTGGCGATGTTAAGGCTATAGGAGGTGCAAATGCAAAAGTTGAGGGAGATGCCAATGCTAAGGCTAATGGAGGAGTCAATACCAAAGTTGAGGGAGGTGGTGATGTTAAAGCTAATGGAAGCACGAATGCAAAGGTTGAAGGAGGTGGCGGTGTCAAAGTTAATGGAGGTGTAAATGCAAAAGTTAATGAAGGTATCAATACAAAGGTTAATGGAGGTGTGAATGTTAAAGTTGAGGGAGGTGGTGATGCCAAAGTTAATGGAGGTGGCGATGTCAATGCTAAAGGAGGTGCAAATGCAAATGTTGAGGGAGGTGCCAACGCTAAGGCTACCGGAGGAGCCAATGCCAAAGTTGAGGGAGGTGGTGACATTAAAGCTAATGGAAGCACGAATGCAAATGTTGAAGGAGGTGGTGGTGTCAAAGTTAATGGAGGTGTAAGTGTAAAAGCCGATGGAGGTATAAATGCAAAGGTTAATGGAGGTACAAATGTTAAAGTTGAGGGAGGTGGTGATGCCAAAGTTAACGGAGGTGGTGATGTCAAGGCTAATGGAGGTGCAAATGCAAAAGTTGAGGGAGGTGCCAATGCCAAAGCTAACGGAGGAGCCAATGCCAAAGTTGAGGAAGGTGGTGATGTTAAAGCTAATGGAAGCGCGAATGCAAAGGCTGAAGGAGGTGGCGGTGTCAAAGTTAATGGAGGTGTGAATGCAAAAATTGATGGAGGTATCAATGCAAAGATTAATAGAGGTAGTGATCTTAAAACTAATGGAGGCGTGAATGCTAAAGTTGAGGGAGGTGGCAATGCCAAAGCTAACGGAGGTGCAAATGTAAAAGTTGACGGAAATGTCAATGCCAAAGCTAACGGAGGTGCAAATGCCAAAGCTAACGGAGGTGCAAATGCCAAAGTTGAGGGAAGTGGCGGTGTCAAAGTTAATGGAGACGTGAATGCAAAAATTAATGGAGGAGTGAATGCAAAAGTTGATGGAAATGTCAATACAAAGGTTAACGGAGGACTTAATGCAAACGTTGGGGGAGGTGGCAATGCTAAAGTTAATGGAGGCGTGAATACAAAAGTTGAGGGAGGTACCAATGTCAATGATAATGGAGGAGTAAATGCCAAAGTTGAGGGAGGTACCAATGTTAAAACTAATGGAGGTGTAGGTGGCGATGCCAAAGCTAATGGAGGTGGCAGTGTCAAAGGTAACGGAGCTGGTAATGCAAACATTGAGGGAGGTGCCAATGTCAAGGCTAACAGAGGAGTCAATGCCAAAGTTGAGGGAGGTGGTATTATTAAAGCTAATGGAGGTGCTAATGCGAAAGTTCAAGGAGGGGGCAATGCTATGGTTAACGGATGGGCCAATGAAAAAATTGCTGGAGGTGTCAATGCCAAAGTTGAAGGAGGAGGTAATGTCAAAGCTGATGGAGGCGTGAATGCGAAAATTGAAGGAGGGGCTAACGTTAAAGCTAATGGAGGTGTGAATGCGAAAGTTGAAGGAGGTGCAAATACCAAGGTTGAAGGAGATGGCAGTGTCAAAGCTAACGGAGGAGGTGATGCAAAAGTTGAGGGAGGTGCTAATGTCAAGGCTAAAGGAGGAGCCAATGCCAAAGCTGAGGGAGATGGTAATGTTAAAGCTAATGGAGGTGCGAATGCAAAAATTGAAGGAGGTGCCAATGTCAAAGCTAATGGAGGAGTCAATGGAAAAGTTGAGGGAGGTGATAATATTGAAGCTAATGGAGGTGTAAATGCAAAAGTTGAAGGAGGTGCCAACGCTAAGGCTAACAAGGAAGACAATGCAAAAATTGATGGAGGTGTCAATACCAAAGTTAAAGGAGGAGGTAATGTTAAAACTAATAAAGATGTGAATGCGAAAGTTCCAGGCGGTGGCAAGGTTGAAGGAGGTGGCGATGTCAAATCTAATGGTGGTGTGAATGTAAAAGCTGAGGGAGGTGCTAATACCAAAGCTAATGGAGAAGCTAATGCAAAAGTTGAGGGAGATGCTAATGCTAAAGCTAATGAAGGTGGGAATGTGAAAACTGAAATAGGTGTCAGTGACAAAGCTAGCAGAAGTGGTGGTATAAAAACTAGTGGAGATGCAAATGTAGAAGTTGAGAAAGGTACCAATGTTAAGGCTATTGGGAACGCTAATACCAAAGTTGATGGAGGTGTCAATATCAAAGCTAACATAGGTGGTAATGCAAAAGTGGAGGAGGGTGGTGATGTGAAAACTAATAAAGGTGCTAATGCCAAAATTGAAGAAGGTGGCGAAACCAAAGTTAAAGGAGATGCCAATGCCAAATCTATTGAAGGTGAAAATGTCAAAGCTAACAAAGGCGTGAATGCAAAATTTGAGGGAGGTGGGAATGCTAAACTCAGTGGAGATGCAAATGTCAAAGTTGATGGAGGTGCTAAAGTCAAAGTTGATGGAAATGTCAATAATAATACTAAAGCTAATGGTAGTGGTGATGTCAAAGTTAAAGAAGGAGATGCCAAAATTAATAAAAATGGAGATGGTAAAGTTGAAGGAGGTGGTGATGTTAAAACTACAGGAGATGGTAAAATCAAAGTTGAGAAAGATGTAAATGCCAAAACTCAGAGAAGAGATAATGATGTCAAAGTTGAGAAGGGTGCAAACGTGAAAACTAATGAAGGTGACAATGCTAAAGCTAAAGAAAACATTGTTAACGAAGCTGAAGGAGAGGCAAACGGCAAAGCTAAAGAAGAAGCCAACTCTAAAGTCAAAGAAGTCATTGATGCCAAAACTAACGAAGGTGTCAATGCAAACGCTAATGGTGGAGGAGGTGTTGGTGTTGACGCTAATGCCGGTGCCAACGGTAAAGGTAATGGTAATGCTAACGGTGGTGGTGGAGTTGATATCAACAGTAATGCCAATGGTAATGCTGGTGTTGGTGGTAATGCCAATGGCAGTACAAATGTTGACGCAAACGGTAATGTTGGTGCCATTGTTAACAGTGGTGCGAATATTAACGCCAACGCTAACTTTGGCTTCAACATCAATAGCGGCATAAATGTTAATGCAGTCGCCAATGGTGGCGCTAACGTTGGAGCCAACAGAAATGCCGGTGACAACATTAATGCAGGTGCAAACGTTGGTGCAAATGTTAATGCAGGCGCAAACGTTGGAGCCAATGTCGGCTCAAATGTTGGAGTTAATGGAAATGTCGATGCAGTCGCAAATGCTAATGCTTTTGTTAACATCAACGTTGATGGCAGTGTTGATGTTAACAGTGGCGGGAACGTTGACCTTGGCGTTGGCGTTGGCGTAGACGATGCAGCCACCGCTTCCGCGTCAGGAGAGTACAGAGGTAGTTTCTCCAAGATATTCGCCTTCGGAGACTCTTACACTGACACGGGCAACTGCAGGATCCTTGGCGGCCTACAAAACTTCATCGGAGGAATCTTAAATAGGATCCACGCGCGTCACCAACAATTGTTCGGCATCGACAGTGGAGGCAATAGACTATGCAACGGTCGCCTAATCATCGACTTCCTATGCGAAAGGCTTGGCTTGCCTCCCCTGCCGCCATTCAAGAACCTGACCGCAGACTTCTCACACGGTGCTAACTTCGCAATCGGGGGCTCGACGTGTCTCGCCGAGCAATTCTACCAGAACCTCAGGAACGCCCAACGCCTCATGTGGCGAGGCCATCCGTACAGCTTCCAGACTCAGATCGACTGGTTTAATGAATTCACCATGAATATGAATGATTTCAGCGACTCTCTTTTCTGGGTTGGCGAGCTCGGAGGCAATGACTATGCTCGCATCTTCGGAACTCCCATCTCCAACCGATGGCTCGCGGAACAATCTGTCAACCACGTCGCCTTCCTCATTCAAGTAAACTACTATTACTTGTTTCATCTGCAACAAGATTCAAATCGCGCAACCTGATCTTGAATCTTGATTTTTCGTTTCAGGACTTGATCGACAAGGGCGGGAAGTTCTTCATCATCGAGGGGCTACCACCGTTGGGGTGCCTCCCGTCTCACTTGTTGTTGTCCCTCCCGTTCGACCGCGACGAACACGGATGCTGCAGGAGCGCCAACGACAGGGTGAGGGAGCACAACGACCTCCTCCTGCGCAAGATCGACGAGTTCAGGGCAGCGTATAAAGATTTCGTATTCATGTACGCGGATCTATGGAAAGCGTACATTACCATATTAGAGGATCCTAACAGGTATGGCTTCGTCGAGCCCTTCAAGGCGTGCTGCGGGGCGCACGGCCACAACCTACTCAACTTCAAGCTGCACCTGCTGTGCGGAGCCTTGGGGACGTCCACGTGCAGGGACATGAACACTTACATGAACTGGGACGGAGTTCACCTCACCGAAGCTATGTATGAGAAAATTGCAGAGCTCTTCTTTGATAACCAAGGCTTCCTCACTCCGTCTTTCAACGAAGCGTTGCAGAAGAAGAACGCAATGTAGACAGTTTTTCTGCAGGTTGATAGCTTAGTACTAAGTGCTCCGGATGGCTGATAACATTCAGAGAGCAAGATAATGCATAACATGCAAATTCTTCACAATTCTCTTGCATTTTGAGTTCTGCAGGATAAAAATAGTAAAACAAAGTTTATGAAATTTTCAGACAAGTGTGAAGGTAACTTACCTTTGTCATATGAAGCACAGCTAGTTGTCTGAATGTATCATCAAGTTTCCACAATCAAGAAACTTGCAGAATGAAGAAGCAATTTATATATATATATATATACTATCACCACCTGAAATACAAGTTTCTAACTGATAATTAGAGTAGCAAAACACAAGATGCTGGTTTTGCTGATAAATCGGGGAAATTTTTATTATGAAACTAGCAACATGTATATACAGTGAGCAACAACGACTCGAATTTCAGGTATGAGAGTTTTTTCGTTCCAAATGCAAAACCGAACGCTGAAGTTCATCAGAATTGGATAATTTTGCATACAGTTACAAGAGAATTATGAGTTATCCCTGCCGTATTATTTACAGTTCGAGGGTCTGCCTCTTTGTATTTCTACAATATACACCGTTTTCGTTTCCTCTTTTACCTCAAAATAGGAATAGAGCATCTGGGTGATCTCTTGGTAGATTGTTCATATAGAGGTAGAAATGCAACAAATCCTCTCCGCACGTGTTTTAGTGTCGACCACGTCTCCATTACAGGTGAGCACCCACAGATCTTCCGAGTTAACCCTCTTCAAGCTACCACGACAAAAGGGGCAAGACTCAAATTTTGCGTTCCTGTATTTTGTAGAGGAAAGCATTATATGTGAGCCATAGTGAAAGTATTATAGATACGAGAGAGAGCGTGAAGCTTTGACTTACCAATTGCGGTACCATTTGATGCACATTGCATGAAAGCAGCTAGGCAAGACCATTTTGGCGCAAAGCTCCAAGCAAATCCCACACTCGTCTTCCCTCTCCAAATCAAGATTGGAGAGCCTCGAAGCATCCTCTCCAATTCCACTCTTTTTGAAAAACTGTAAGCTAGGAAGCTTCCCTTTACCATCTTCTCTCTCCCACGAATAATTGTGAACCCGGCAAAGAGATGGTAATATGACATCTGAAATTTGGTTACAAAAATGAATCAAGTTGAAAAGGAATAAACAAGAACTGCAAGCAGATTCACCGTGATAGAAAACATAACTCGTTCACACTCACATACCATAAAAGTCCTTTATCGTTGCCTTTCTACCATGTGTAGAAACCCTTTGTTTCCCATCTGAATATACCTTCATAAATACAAGAGATACGAGTAAGCTTGTGCACAAGTCTTACACAAGGCAGTAAATACATCATTTGCAGAATTTCTGTAGTTTGTGACGGAAAACAACCTTATACACGAGAATGTAGAAGAAATCTAGATATCTAGGGAGAAGACATGTGCACGAGGAATCAATCCATTGCAGCAAGAACAAAAAAGAGCGGAGCAAACTGGTTGTACACCAATTTCATCTGAAAGCGTGCGCCGCCCTTGGAATATCAGCAGCACTGTAAAAACAGGAAACTTACCTCAGAGAAACATAAACAACATAACTCTTCACTCAATCCCAAACAATGGGAATCGCAGCACACACATCAAAGATACAAAACCCCTAGACCCCCAAAACCTTCAGCCACTGAAACTGAATGAACAGTCAACAATTATGTTAACCTATCACTACAAACTGAATTAATCAGCTATGGCACCAACCAAAGCATAATAAAAATCCAAACTTTAACATTTCCAACACATGAATTGATGTAAACCCATCACCCCAAACTGAACTAATCAGCTATGGCCTGATTGGCATCAACCAAACCATAATAAAAATCCCCAATTTGGGCATGCCTATTTTTCTAAAAAAAACCCCGAAACTTGCTTACAGCCAGAACAAATGGAAAACCCCCCAAATTGGATCATACCTGAAAAAGGAAGCAGTCCATTTGGGGAAAAAAACAAAACAATCTGAAATTGAAAAAAAAAACACAAACTTCACAAGTAATTCAGGTGAAAAATCAAGGAAAACTCACAAAGCATTGGCATGTTGTAAATCAGCTTCCAGCACCTTCAATGAATCCTGGTGGGAAGACCTGGCTAGTTGATAATACACCATCTCCATCTCTCTCTCTCTCTCTCTAGAGAAACAAATACAGATTAGACCAAGAAAAAACCTAGGACAGTACAGATGAGACACTAGGTTCTGCTGTGTTGGGTTTGGATTGGTTTTGAAAACCCAATCCTCAATAAATACAGCAAGACAAGAGGGTGATGTAGAAAGCAATATGGGTTTGTAGCTTTCAATCTTTCTTCACTCTTCCTGATTTCAGAGAATGGCTGTGGATAGATTGCTTTTTGTGGTCACAACAAGAATGAGTAGAAACGGAGAATCATAATTCAAAGGCAAAGAGGTCATCAATGGGTGTGATTATAAGAAAGAAGAAGAGAGGGTTTTGGGGTTGAAATTTTGGATGATGTGATGCTCTCATAAGTAATGACAGTTCTTTTTTTTCTTATTAGTTATTACAAATCTTTTGCTTTTGGAGTTGGTTTATGTTTTTATATGATAAGCTTATAACCGAACTCTCTGTATTTCTATTCTATATCGAATGTTTCATTTATACTTGGGGAGGCTTGTTGTGGAGAAAGGAAAATAAAAGTCATGGTGGGTGGTATTTTAGTAATTTAATGATGGGGTTTTTTTGTTTATTTTATTGATGGTATTATAAAATGGTTCATTAAATACATTTACTTGTATTATTGTTTTTTGTAACACACAATTCAAGCACTAGGTGTTTGAGTCTATTAAGTTACAGAATGAACCATAAAAATATTGAGGGATGATGGAGCTTTTAAGAGTTGTTCTAGTGATATTTTCTTAATTTAATGTACTTGATGTTGGTTGTTGAAACCTTTTAAGATAAGAAATTATAGGAAAGAAGAAAAAATAAATAATTCTCATAAAATATTGTGTCTCAAGCGGCCCGTGTCCAATTAGAGACCAACTATTTTATATTTTATTGCCTAAAGAAAGAGCAACCTATATCTAATATTTTAGATTCTAACTCATTTTAGTACAATTTATTTTGTAAGCCCATGTTTGATTTATTCATGTTGTTTGACTAATAAGTTGTATCATTGCAACGACTTTTTCTTAGGGTTTGCGGTCTGTGCCTTCGCTTTGCGTTAGGTTTGTCTCGTCTAATTTTGACGAGGTACACGATGGTCACGGGTGCCTGCGATTGAGTGACTACGATAGGTATCGGAATCGCAGAGACTATACAGGTGCGGGGCCTATGATTTGGAGGAACGGTGACTTTGCGATGGTAAAGTTAGGGGATATTATTTCAATATTATCTGCGAGGGGAGACGGGTCCAGGAGGGGGCCAACGGTGGTTGGGCAGAGAGGCTCGGTGGATATCGGTGCAGCGAGAGCAGATGGACCCAGGCGGGGCTTATCGGAGGTATGACAGGAAAATTCTGGCGATTTGTTTGCTTCGGTTTTGGTTGGTTGATGACTCGATATTGGGAGGGAATTGAAGTTCTCTGGCGTCGATGTGCAGATTCATGTAAGCATACCGAACTAGGAGGTCTTGGTTTTCTTAAACTTCAATACGTCATCAGGGTGTCCCATTGGGCCATGCACTGGGAGGGATCAGAGGTTTTCTGCATCGATGGGCTGATCCTGGTAAGCACAAAGAAATCGGAAGACTTGGATTACTTAAAATTCGTTATTCCCATATTGATCGTAAGGTTGATCGATGAAGCTGTTTTAACGCGGCCTGAAGTCAGATCACGGGGGTTCTCCATCCGTATAAGGTGGAGGTCGTGGCTCTGCATGATGCTAACTGGTTCAAGTCGATTGGTCTCCGGGGTTATCATGGATATCTGTTTAAAGCATTATGTAGCGGAATTACGGAGTTTCTCCATTCGTATGAGGTAGAGGCCGTGACTCTACATGATGCTAAACTGGTCGAGCTGAACAACTTTGGAGGAATCATTAGCGAATGGTGTTGCGTACTATCCACTATCAAAACATGTGTTCTTATTTATTTTGATTGTAATCAAATGACTCGCGAATTGACCAAGTTTATTTTAACTAACAGTAGCTAGGATTATGGTGAGAGATCTGTCTCACCATCTGTAACTTCAGCTATCCGACTTGATGCCGTGTTAGTTGTTATTTAATTAATAAAATTCGTTTTTACCTTAAAAAAATGCGTTGTATCATTTGTCACACTAATGATTTCTTTTTCTTTATGTAATAACCTTGCCATATATTATCATTCTAGATTTTTATTCAAAAGCATGCTTATTAGTGGGATTTTGATACACATTTCTCATTGCAACTATCATTCATGACTTTTTCCTCTTTTCTTTCTTCACTTTAAAATTGGAATTTATGTATGATTAAAGGGTTAATATTACTCTACATAACTCCACTAATTGCATGTTCAACATATAATCTTATAACTTATTTGTTGCGAGATAAAAAAGAGAACACATTTTTATAAAATATATATGACTTACCAAAATTTAGAGATTAAAATAACCTCACTTTATTATGATTATTATTCATCATTTTCACTTAATTAATTACCACATCTGGCTTTGTTTTATTTTTGAGAGATCGATTCATACTATTTTTTGTCTTACTTTATTACATTTCGATAGTAAAATTATCCGTTGATTTTATAACTTAAATGGTCAAAACTTAAATTAATATATATGGTTGGGGATTAGGGCTGCCTCATCATACAAGATAGGGCAAAGGGTGGTTGGATATTCTATGCCCTCCCTCCTTAGACTGCTAGCCATAAAAATAAAAGAAATAAATAAATTTGGAGCAAAGTAGCTCTTGGTGGGGAAGCAAATTTAAATCTATGTGTATTAATTATTAAATGTGAACAAGTCTCTCCACCCAACCTACCAAGAGAACAATTCAAGATTGGTCTCTATTCTATTCTATTCGCACACTCCTATGGTCAGGTTCTGAATTAATGTTTGTATATTTTTGCCACTCCTTTTTATTTTGACCAAATCCTCCTGAATTGAACCCATCTTGCAGTTTGTGTGTGTACAGTCAAAACAACGAGGAGAATGGAATTAAGATGATCCAAGTGGGGATAAGTTTTGTGATCTCAGTATGTTCATTTGATCAAGAATACCGTACATGTTGGTTGAGTGTGGATTTTGTGATCTCTGCACCATCTCCATCAGATCGAGAGTGACGGGCAAGTTTCCATTGGGATTAGTGATTTGCTTTCTTAGAGTATATGGATGTCAACGGGCAAGTTAATTGGGGATTTTATTATCTCTGTCCCATCAGGAATAGAGGGACAAGTTTTGTAATCTCGACCCGCTCATCTTATTAGGCATATCGGCTTGTTGAGTTCATAGATTTTGGTTCCTTACAAGTTATAGGGCGTTAATAAGACGGGTCGGTTATGGGTTTTGCAATCTTTGCCCACATTTAAATTGAATCCATAATATCAAATTTTTGTCAAATTTTGGCAAATTTTCCATATGCTTCTATTGTCTCCTGATCCATTTTAGATTTTGAAAAGAAAAAAAATAAACAGAAATTTGACTGATGGCAATATGATTTGCACTTTGATTACCATAAAGCAATATTGTACCCAAAAAGGTGGTGAGTCCCAATCAAGAGTAAAAGATAATAGTTAATGGGTGGCTTCACAATTGGGCTGAAAGAGATATTTTGCTTCTCAACAAGTCTCATTCAAAAGGAGGAATGTGGATTGAGGCCTCAATAGAAAAGTCAAGAGCTTTAGAGACCTGAGAGAAAATTGGAGCCCAAGCTGCAGGTGAGCAATGATGGCAAGGTTAGTAATTAGGAAATATTCATGAGAAAGAGAAAGGTATCTCCTCCTTTTCTTGGTATGTGAAAGGTTTGTGCACTAAGCAAACCTCTCTCTCTCTTCTTTTTAAAACTTCCCAATTTCCCAGCCAAAAAGGATCAATTTTTCTCCTAAATCTTCTCCAAAAGGGCTACTTTTGTTCAGGGGTTTTTGTCCTCTCCTTCCTTTCCTTTCCCTTCTGTTTGGATTCTATGATGATCTAGAGATAGTGGGAAAATGTGGCAAGATCAGCCCAGAAAATCTTCATTCAGAGAGTCTCTGAAAGCTCTGGAGGCAGACATTCAACATGCTAATAGCCTGTAAGTTATGTCAATGTACATCAATTTCTCCTATTTCTGGCTCTTTGAGTTCAAAATCTTAGATTTTGAGGTGCTCACTTGCATTTTCACAAATTATGGTTTCTGGGTTTTTGTTCTTCTCCTCATGTGGACATTTTAATGTCTAGGTATTATAAAAACCCAGTTTCAGTGCAGGTGATTGAGTGATGTTTGTTTGCAATAATTCATGAATTGAAGGCAAAGTTGTGTTTTTTACATTGGATTCTTAGATTTTGAGGTGCTCACTTGCATTTTCACATAATATGTTTCTGGGTTTTTGTTCTTCTCCTCATGTGATCATTTTGATGTCTAGAGATTAGAAACCCAGTTTCAGTTTAGGAGGTGATTGAGTGATGTTTGTTTGCAATAATTCATGAATTGAAGGCAAAGTTGTGTTTTTTTACATTGAATTCTATGTTTGCGGAGATGGGTATGTTTGATAGACACTGTTTCATGGGTAAAGTTGGTGGCTTTCAACTCAAGAGCAAATTGTCTCTGTGGAGATGGGTTTGCTTCACATATGCTTCTTCATAGGGTTTAGAAGTTTTCACCTGTAAAATAGTAGCCATGAGAGTAGCAAATTCCATTGACATTTTCTACTCTCATGAATCATTACTTTCTGTTGAGTAAAATAACCTACATTGTGTTGTATGGATTTGCTCCTATTGTAAAGTCATTTACTTCACTGGTTTACTTCACTGATTTTCCGATTACATATATAGGGTTTTTTGTTGTGAAACTCACATAAATAGTTTGTTGATTTGCCATTTTGGGATTCTGTGATGTGGGTTTTTACAGAGCGGCTTCTCTGCCGAAAGATTATGGTGGTGTTAGCGTTCAGATGAAATTGTCGTATGGTCCCTTTGCCCCTTTTCTCCTGTTTCTCGTTGAATGGATGGATTTTAGCTGCACGGATACACTTCCAAGCTATTTAGGCCTTCTCCACATACTAGTACACAAGGTGGGTTCATGCTTGTATACAAGAATTTGTTTTTTGGATCACATTTTGTTCTACGGGTTCTGAGTAACTCGGATGCTACATTATCATCATCCAGGTGTATGTTGATGGAATGCCAACATTGTCTTCCGAGGAAAGGAAAGCCACTTTAAGGGAATTTTACGGTACAATTCTTCTCTATAGGGTTTTTTTTTTCTTACCAGCAATAATTCGGGAAATCCTACTTTTATAGTCTTTACCGATATTCGAACCCATGACCTCTCTAGGGTTTTAGTTTTAGCATTTGGCGAACTTCTATTTTGTCAAAACCCATGAATTGAGTTCATCTGCTGAAACCATTGCAGCTGTCATATACCCTTCGCTCATGCAGCTCGAAGGCGAGCTCATTGAACTGGAAGATCACAACAAGGGAAACCCACACACCAAAGAGACAACAACGGTTTCAGACAAAGACATGGAGACCGACGACGAGTGTGGGATATGCATGGAAAATCGCATGGCGATGATGGCATTGCCAAGTTGCGGCCACTCAATGTGCATAAACTGCTACCATGACTGGTACCCTCCATTCCCTCGTTTTTGGTCAGATCGGTAACTACTCTGAACGATTCACTCATTTCGACTCAATTTCAGGAACGTGCGCTCTCAGTCTTGCCCATTTTGCCGCGGCAGCCTGAAGAGGGTGAGCTCCATAGACTTATGGGTTCTCGTAACTAACAACGACGTGGTTGACACAATAAGTCTTGCAAAGAAGAACCTTGGGCATTTCTACCTCTACATTGGAAACCTTCCCCTCATAGTGCCCGACACAGAACTGTTACTATACGACTACATGATCTGACTTACAGAAGACAACGCAATAGTAGAACCTACCTACACGCCGACCACCCATTGTGCATAGTGTCTGGCATAGATATCACTTCATCTTCAAGAATTACTCAAGGTGGGCATAGATAATCAAATTAACCATACTCTTACTGTTAATATCTGTTACGTGGCTTTGAAGATTCGTGATTTAGAAATAAAGAAGCGACGGGCATGTATACTTGGCATGTTTATTTTAAGCTTTTGTTGAAATGGAGAAATGGGAAGAAACTTGGTTTGTACCTCTGATTTATGTTTAATTATCATATCAAATGTAAAAATCATGGTTTGTACATGTATTTTCTTGTCAAATCCATGATTTCAATGATAAATTTGCTGATTCCTGGAAGCAAAACCTAAGATTGTGCTGAAACTTGCAGATTTGTTGTGTTGTGGGATTTACAGTTTTCAATAGGAGTATTGTTTGTGCATGATTTTTATCAGAAGTGTTTTTAAGACATCAGGATTGAGTAGATGATGGTTAATGTCTCAAGGTTTTTCCTAGGATGCTCTAGTTTCATGTCTTGGAAGGTTTCCTAGGAGAGTACAAGAATAATGGAGAATGAGAACTTGCAATACCCTTGAATCCAAGTAAAAGACCATGCTTGTGTACTAATCTTTTTGCAGTTTTAAGATTAAAACACATCTTCAGTTGCATCTCTAAGCAACCCCTAAAGGAGTAATCACATGGACTGGTCAAGTGAACATCTTATCTCATCTCATCTTGTAGGAGAGTTAGTGGTTTGAATTTTAGTTGGTATTTAAGAATGACAATAGAGCAGTTTCAGATCAGATTTAGTGATCTTGTCTATTACCATGTTGAATTGGGGATAATTGGGTCTTCATCGGGTACAGAAATTTTTGTCTCTATCATGAATAGGGATGGAAATAGAGCGAGTTCATGGTGGATTTAATAGTTCTCGTCTCTTGCCCTGTTGGATAGGGAATAACGGGTTCCCATCTGGTTCGAAGTATTTTGTCTCTCCATATAGGATGACAACATGGTGGATTTGAAGCAGATTCAGTGATTGTGTTACCTACCTTGAGGAATCGAAGACAATAAGTCTGTGAAGTTCAGAGATTTTTACCATCCTTATTTAGAGATGGCAACAAAACAGAATCCAACAAATATATTTAGTGATCCATATTCTATACTATGTTATATCGAAAATACCAAATCTCGTCGAGTGGGAAATTTCTATCATCCTATACATAGTTGGGTAAATGTGTAATTAAGGGTACTCAAGCTTCTTCCCCAAGTACATCTTGTCTCAAAACTAAAGGACTTCATCTAGAAACCTAAACACAAGTATACCAAAACCCTCCTTAAATAAGTCTCAATGTTAAGTTTTGGCATTGGCATATTATCATGAGAAATTTCTCATTGCAGGAAAATAAATAAAACATAATAAAAATAGTGACGGTTCTCATTGCTGAGCTCAAAAACACGCTTAAAACGAACCTTTCAATAAATATAATTCTTTCAATACCAACTTATAAAATTAATATTTATGATTTCAATTTTGAGAATATCACGTTTAAAATAATTGCTACTAAATAATTTTCTTAAGAATTTTAAAGAAAAGAAGCTAGGAATTTGAAAGGAAGGATAAAAAATTAGTATATCAATTTAAGCATGGAAAGGAACAATATTCTAATTTTGAATTAGATTAACAAAAAAGCAACACTCCACTTACCAAGAAGTTGCATGGAGTTCAAGTTCATCCTCCAATTTTTGTAAGGCTCACCAATCATCACCACTCTCTCTTTGAGTAATTAAAATTCCCTTACCCATAAAGAAACTTTCTTAGTGGGAATTTCCTTTTAGAGCCTTTTTAATTATTTGTTTTAGTTTTTAATCCATCTCCTCCTTTTGAAAGCCCTTAATTTCATACCCCACCATAAAAAAATGCCTTTAAACCCCAATTCTCAAAAGTTAAGAACCTCTTTGAATTAAAAAGATAATAATTATTGCCCAACAAGTACTAAACATATATAGTGCAAAGTGCACCATCAAACATCTTGTTGGTCCAAAACAAAAGCAAATGCTTATTGGTGCAAACAAAGCCTCTTTCCAATGAAGATGCAATCTTATCTTCACTAAAACATGAGACTTTTAGTGGGTCTAATGGTAAATAAAATATACACTAATTATCTGATATATTTTATTTAAAACACGTTTTTAATCTTACATAGTACATCTATGATATAAAAACAACTTTTAAAATAATATTGTTGGAGAAACACTTTGCAGTACTCCAAGAAATCGAAACTATATAATCTGATCATCACAATCAAAAGGTTATGACATTAAAAGGAGGAAATAAACAAAAATTACATGAAAAGTTAGATGTGAAAAGCAAGATTAAGTTGGAATCTCCCTGCAACTCCACTAATGATTAAAAGAAGAGAAAAATATTTCAAAGCTGTGGAAGGCACTGTCCAATGACAGAGAGACAATGTGGAACAGTTTTGAGGTTTCTAATCTTTATTGACAAGGATGTTTGGTCCCTCTCTCATTGGAGTGTCATTTTCAATCTTTCTAGCAAGAGCACAATGTGGTGTTAAATTATATGAACCAATATGGAGCATCTAGTGACAAATTATTAGTGTTGATTCTTGTATTTTCAGTCAACAACCATATGGCGAACAAATTATTTTAGAGTGGTGCTTATATTCTGAATGCATAACTTGACAAGACATGTGATTATATAGCATTCCTAAGCCTAGATATATAGTTTTGACGTCTTGTTAGATTTATTTAAAAGGTTAAAATGATTGGTGAGTTTCGTGTGTTGACTGGTCGTGAGATTCTAATATCGTTACCCTGACATAAATTTAAAAAAATTAAATTGATATATACAACCGAGACAGTATTGATGACGTGTAGACAATTTGTGCTCACTTCAATTGTAATTGGTGTAAACAAGTCATATCCAGCCAAATTTTACTGAAGATTGACTTGAGGAAAAAATGTTTGGCTTGGACCTAGGCTCCAACAATTTTACATAGTTAAACTTGATTTGAAAAAAAATATTTAAGTTTGAATTTGACTAAGTTCGATTCACTTTTTATTTATATATTTGTTTATAACTAAAAAAATATATTTAATTATGTTAATTACAAAAGTTATAATTATTAAATATCATATGAGTTAGTTCACGAGTTTATCTAGTCTTGGTAGTGTAAGCTTGAGATCAATTTGTTGATTAGACGAAACTAATGTTTAGCATGAATTCAACTCAAACTTGATTATGGCAAATGCACAACGAAAATTTAGCAAATCGAGCCCAAACAACTCGACCAATCTCCTTCCAAACCTAGGAAAGAAAATTGTCCCAATTGCTCTGATTAAGTATGGAGAATGCTTATTTTCAAAAGGGGTAGTTACAGATCAATACACGCGCCAAAACCTCATTCCAAGATCAGTCCCCCAAGTTTGAAAAAAACTTTCTCGGTCCCCCAAGTTTAAAACGTTAACACTTTAGTCCAAAGGCAGTTAAATCTAACAGCTCTATTTTTGTAATGACCAAAATGCCCTCTCTACATAATTACCAAATTATATAATTATTTGATGAAATGTTGAATGACAATTTTACCCTTTATTAAATAACAAAATA